>PVHY01005619.1:23217-81480 GCA_004024945.1 Uropsilus gracilis | reverse complement strand
AGCTATTGATAACCTTAATCCAGCTGTGCCTGAAGCCATAAACTTATAGTCATACAAACCCAGAAATTCTTCTTTTTCTCAAACTGTATTTTCTACACTTCTAACTAGAGTAATCATGGCAGTTCTGCATTGTTACTAGCTTTGTGCCTGGCATCTGATCTACTCACTAACTCCCTTCTGCTCTGGGGCAGGGGCGGGGAGGGGCATCCCTCTTAGCTTGGGAAAGGCTCCAGGAAGCTCTTGTTGCTGAGTCAGCAAGCTAGATAATTATTTAATAATATTGGCAAAATGAAAGCATCTTGGAGCAACTTGGTGTCTTTTATTGATATGATTTCCCAATCAGGGTGAGGAGGCTGGCATCCTGGTGTGCCCAGTGATTTACTTGACCAGACCAAGGAAGGACAAGGATGGGAGTGCCCAAGACTTTATTAGAATCCTTGTAGGTTTCATGATGATGCCCAGAGAGGTTTGGGATTTTTCTGTGAATGTAGAGACTGGCATGAATGAAAGAGAGGCAGCCCCCCTTGAAATCCTTCTCCAGAACTTGCTCCTGAGGTGGCATTTAGGACTTCTGTGAATAGGAGATAAATGTATTAGATGTGTAACACTAAATTCTATTGAAAAAAATTAAATCATTGAAGGGACTAAGTATTTTTATTCAGATTAGTACTTTCCCATGATCTTAAAATTTTTATTTTGTATACTCAGTGCAATTTAAATATGAGATAGTGAGCATGCACTCAATTTTGTTCTTACAACAAGATGCTGACCTTATTTTATACTAAAATGCAGTGTTTTTGAACCAACAATGTTCATATGTAGAGTTTTTAAGTATATAAGATTTCATATCAGGTTCATAATGTAGCTTTTGGAATACAACAATGTAAACATAAGCAGCACAGGGAATTTTTAAATTTCTAAGACTTAAGGTCTGAAAGAAGCATTACTTTTAGGTGACTCTTGTTCCAGAGCCTCAGATATTCTTACCAGGATTCAGTTTCTCTCCCCCCGCTCTGGTTTCCCATATCTTCTCCATTCTTGGCAGTTCCTTCTTCTCACCCTCTATAGTTTAAACCCATCTTCTACTGCTCTGCTTCCTGGGGACCAGGAGGAATTACCCAGAGACAAAAATTTTGAAGACAGAGCATGCATTGGTTGACAGCAGGGGAAGCACATTTCATGGACATCCTTCTCAAAGGCATGGAAGAGAGAAGTGCTGGAGAGCATGGAGAACTGCAAATAGTAGAGAGTCTCTCTGGAGATCATTTAAGGGGCCCCAGTGAGTTGTGCTATATGAGAGGGTGTGGATGGCTTCTGGCTTGACCTGAGCAGAGGAGGTAGAACTTGATCCATGGAGAGTGATTCTAAACCTGGGTGTTCAGTAACCTGATCTGCTCTTTAAAAAGAAAACTGATGACAAGTCCAGGTTGTCCTAAATGATAAGGCAACTTATTGTCATACATAAATGCAAGTCAGGGAGGGTGAATCTGGGTTTGGCAAGACCAGTTGCCTCAAAGCTATCCTCAAGAACCTGATTTTGTTCACTTCCCTGCTTTCCCATCCTCAGTGTAAGCTTCAAAGCTGGCTTCACCTGGCGTTAGAAGATGACTGCCTGCAGCAAGGAGGACCACTTGCTGTCCTGTGTGCTTCTACTAGTGGGGGGGGGGAGGGCTGAAACTGGGAGAGAACATATCTCTTCCAAGTGCAAACTCTAACTTTTTTCTAAAGGGTTAGATCAATGACTGTGAATGGGAAGCTAACAGTGTGCAAATGACTGGCCCCAACTCTTTAAATAATACCCACAAAGCATCACAACTTCTGGACTACAGATAAAGAATTTTTCATTCTTTTTTTTTTTTTTTAATTTTAGAAAGATAAATAGAGTGCTGGTAACTGATAATACATTCTACATTCTGGGAACTCTGAGGCTGTACTCCATACTCAGACACATTAATAGTTTTGTGGAAAGTGCCTGGAACTTCGTGTGCATGGGATAAAGACCCTAAATACAGCCCTCCTGTTGAAGGCCAGTTAAGTCATGGTGCCTGTGATTGCTTTCTGGCCATGGGAACTAGAAGAAGGAGGTGCTCCTATTGCCCTGAGACTAGGGGAGGGGGGGATTTGTGAAGGGTCAGAGAGACAGTTCTGAGGTTATTGTGGTGGAGGTGGGGGTGGGGGGACTGAGCAAAGACTGTTGCCATGGAAATGGAGAGCAGGCTAGACCCAAGAGATATTTGGGAGAAATGATGAGGCAAACTCAAAACCAGTTGACCTGGGAAAATGGCAGAGTCCACCTTCTTCCACTAGAGGACATGAATAATGAAGACTAAGCTCATAAATTGTTGAGATGTTTGGTGTCATTTATGTGCCATAATCACCATGACAAATGCAAAGACTTTCGTAACTTACTATGTCTCAGGTGCAAAGTAATGGGCTATTTGCTTTCCTAACATACGTAAAAATATGTATTGTGTTTTATGGATGCATATAGGAGACATCTTAAAAGCGTCAATTCCCTTCTAGTCTAAATGTACTTAATTTAAACATCATCACCCTCAGGGGCGCCCACACCAAGCTCACTTCGCTGCGTGAAGGAAGCCCTCTCGGGCTCCCCCTGTTGCCACAACGCGTCACTGCAGGGCAGCTGCGGGTTCGTTCCTGTATCAACCTGGCAAACCGGGTGAGCTGAAGGGGAGAACAGGAAGGACCATTCTAGAAGGGAGCGTGGCAGGGTCACAGTGACCTCAGCTATTCCCTGCTGCCCCTTCTTTAGCTCTACAACATTAATTTCTTATTTTTCAGTCCATCATGCAAAAGCAGGTCATGTCCTTGTGACCTAGGGCTGAGGGGGTTTGGAAGGACAAAGGGACTCACATGGGGTGTGAGGGGGTACAGCGGTCACAATGAGAAGTTTTAATTGTTGCTGTGAACCATGGATGCATAATTTCAGTATTTCAGAAATATTTAAGCTAGGAGATTTTGTCTGTTGGATCTTGCTTCTGGGAGGCGGCGGTGAAGACCTCAGGGATCTGAGGACTGGATTCGCTTTCTGTGAGATAGGGTTAAGGAACCAACATCCTGCCAGAGAGAATATTAGAAGGGGCCCAGAACCTCAGTGAGTCATGAAGATACACATTCCAGGTAGAGAAGCAGGGGCAATAGAGTCTTCTGAAAGTGGCAGAATCATAGAGGGTACAGCGATCATGAGGTCTAGCTTCCCAGGTAGGAGGCTCAGGCTCTGGTCTCTGTTTGACCAGGGAGTTGAGGCTGTAAGCAAAATGAGTGGAAAGTACAAGTTATTTGTGCTAGAAGCACTTGTTATTTGTGGCCTCCACTCCTATCTGAGCTGGGCCCAACCTCTTCCGGGCATCTGATGCTCCTATCTTTTCCCATGGTTTCAGTAGATGCTGACTAGTATCTTCTCTGCCTGGCCTTGGGTCATTTTCTTTCAGGTGGGGTGGTTTGAAGCCTTGCTTTACACCATACACCCAGCCCCAACACTAAGCATAGATAAAAGGGATCTCATCCACCCTGGGTCTTCCAGGGGCTCCCCCTGCAGCCTTCAGTAGCCCTCCTGAGTCACTTGTCTGAACTTCATGTTGTTGCTCTAAGGAGGACACACTCCTTTCTGCCCCAGCGTGGGTCTACATCTGTTGATGACTGGGTGGCATCATGGCTCCACTACAGTCACATATAAGGATTTCTTCCTTCTTTAAAATTGGTTTGACATGAAGCTAGATAACATTATATGGGTCTCAGGGGTCATGATTACTACTCAACATCTGTATATGCTGCCTTATACTCACCACTTAAAGTTTAATTTCGTTTCCCCCCCATACTGTTAATACCTTTTACTAAATTTGTCCAGATGATGTGGGTTTCTTTTGGTTGTTAGTCAAATCATTCACCATAATGAGGTCCAGATTTTTGCTTTTGCATTAAGAATCATCTCGACATACAAAATTATACAGTCTTAAGGATGGGCACATGGGTAAGAGTGCCTAAGATATAGTCAAGAGAATTAAACTGGACGAAAGCTTGTTCATGCACAAAGAGCATTGTTAAGTCCACTGGTAATAAACTAATAAAATGTACTATAAATGCCCTATGAGATGCAGCCACTGGCTACCATCAGGTGGTCTGTAGTTGCTCGTAGGAAACTAAAGGATTAATGGATTTAATGCATGACTCCATAAAAATCAAAAGGTAATCCCAGAGCTGGGAGAAGCCAACTGGAAGATTGAATGATGCTGGTCTCTTGGGGCTGGGAGGCTCATTCAAAGCAAAAGCTGATCACGGTAAACCCTTTCTTATAATTCAACAAAAGGGTATGGATAAATTAGTCTTGGTAACAAAATGCTTTCTGTTGCTACATTCAGCATTTTACTAACTAGCAGATTGGAAAACTCTTCATGGATAGTGAGTACAGTATTTTTGATGTTGTGTTTATTTGAAGTAAAAAAAAAAAGTAAGGTTATAAATAAAGCTTTCAGATCCCTGCAGGGGTGTTGACTTTTGTTTCCCTTTGATGCTATTTTTTTTTCAGTAAGAATATGTTCATGTTTCACTCCGAGTGATGAAGTAAAGAGGATGTTGAAGGTAATTTTTTTCTGAGGAAAGAAAAATAAAAACTATTGTATTCATCACTTAGAGTTGTGACATCATTTTCCTCATGTGTTGCTGAGTCTGTTTTGCCTTTTTTGGTCTGCTCAAAACCTTTTGATTCTCTCAAAGTCCATAAATGATTCCCGAGACTGACTTGTAAGTGGGAGTTTTCTGTGTAGAAGCTCTTGGTCCCACTGATAAGAACGAATGCTCTCTTTCTTTCATCCTCATGGACTTTTGATGCCTCTACCAGAAGGAATCACATTTCCTTCTCCACCAAGTACATGTGTTCTCAGCCTGTGGGACCTGAGCCAGGTATACATCTGTGCCCTCCTCTTTTGGGTTACTGCTGACTCTGGGCCTAGGATTTGGGAATCCTTTTCTCTCGGTGCTCTCCCGGCTTCTTCTGACCTTCTTCTTCAAGTGGACAGGCCCAGGATCCCTTCTTGAGAGTTTCTGCTAAAGTTAATTGACTTTCATAGCATAATTTCAGCAAAATCTTGAAGTAAAAGGTCTATTCTCCATTAGTGGGTAAATACAGAGAGGGTCTTATGGAAAATGCAGAAACCCCATTTTCTCCCACTGAAGAGAGATGGGAGCTGGTAGATAGTGGATAGGCAATGTCTCTCTCCTGGACTCACTCTTGTCTTGGGTTTCAGGGTCCCCATTAAATGTACACACAAGGACCTGCAGCTGGGATGCTGACCATAGGATAACCTAGTGTTTCTAAAACTGCATCAGCATCACCCAAGGGCTATTGTCTGGGTCCCACCTCTAGTTTCTAATTCAGTGAGGTTGGGCTATGGCCCAAGAATCTGTTCTACTAACAGGGCTCCAATGATACTGATGCTGCAAGTCCAGAGACCTCCTTTGGAGAACCACTAAATGATGCCAGAGTAAGTGAACTAATCCCTAAGATGCTGGGCCTGTGCGTTGGTTTGTTCAGTGACAACCCTCGGCAGTTTCTAGAGCACTTCTTTTAACTATTCAAGTTACCCTTTTACAAAAACTGAGTGGACTGATACTGACCCTACTGTAAGCTAGTCTACTAGATTCATAGATGCTGGCAGAAGATATGAGATACCTGAATCAGAAACAAAGGACAATTTACACTCATAGCCATAGTAATAGCCAATTCCGCAAGACTGATCCCCAATGGCAATGTTTAGGGCCAGGTGACAACTGTACCTGTGCTTGGCTGTGCAGGAGGGGCACCCCACATTAGAGAATCTAAATCTTTTTTAATGGAGAGTAAGTCTGGTTGACTTTGGCCTTAGAGGGGTGGGGGGCATTTCTCTATTATATTGACTGTGGAAATACCTTTGCTCCAGGAGTGGACAGACTCTACCTCCATATTTCAAGGCTACTTGCTATATAACAGTCTTGTAAAGATACAGTTCGAAATAAAAGCAGCATATACCTCTGTCTCTCAGGAGTCTGAGAGACTCTTGGAGGATTGTCTCCTTATACCCATGTATTCCTATAATTCTTCTCAGTGAAAACTGCCAAATGCAAAATCATTCTCAGTGAAAACTGCCAAATGAAAAATTCCTGGAAGGCCATTGTGCTAAACAGAACAATACCCCACACCTGCAAGATGTTCACATCTTCATCCCTCCTACCCCTGAATATACCAGCTTTGTGGTGTATTTGTCTTCTGAGGCTGCTATAATAAAACACCACTGATTGATGATGCAAAGCAGCAGAAATGTATTTTCTTGCAACTTTCAAGGCTAGACATCTAAAATCAAGTGGCTGACTGGGTCACATTTCCTCTGCAGCCTCTAGGGGAGGGTCCTTCCTGACTCTTCTCATTTCTGTTGCCCTCGTGGTCCCTTGATGTGCACATGCATCCCTGCAGTTTCTGTTTCTGTATTCTCCCTATATGTCTGTCTTCACATAACCATCTTCTTACAACCATCTTCTTACCTGTGATGTGGAATCAGTGACCCACCCTACTCCAACACAACCTTACCTTAACTAGTTACATTTGCAGTGACTGTATTTCCAAACAAGGTCACATACTGAGGGATAAGGATTACACCTTCAAGAGATCATGTTAGGGGCAGGACACAATTCAACACATGACAAAAGGGATTAAAATTACTAATCAACTGGATTATCCTGGATTATGTGTGGGGGACCAGTGTAATTACAGTGTTACTTGGAAGAGAAGAAGGAAGCAAAATGGTAGGTCAGCACCCTGCAACATGAGAGAGCTTCAAGCCACCCCTGATGGCTCTGAAGATGGAAGAAGGGATCATTAGGCAAAGAAAATCAGTATCTCAGAAAGTGAGAAAAATCAAGGGACAACTTCTCCTGTAGGACCTACAGAAGAGGTTCAGCCCATCTATAGCTTAATTTTAACCCATGAAACACCCCTTGGATTTTTATATATAGAAACACCTATTTGGGTTTTTCTAAGCACTAAATTTCTGGTAAATTGTTATAGTTACCACAGAATCAGTGGATCTACCATGCATAGCAGCTGAGATAATGTAAAGGTAACTAATCTCAGTCTATTTCCTTTATTGTCTTGTAGACCACAAGTAACTATTTTTTCCAATGTCAATGTTTGTCACTGTTAATCTCATGATTATGTTTATTATTGTTTCTGAACCATAAAAAGAAGGGATTTGGTTCAGGGAGGCAATTTTGCTTGGCATCCTTCTCTTGACCATATTTCAAGTTCTTGTGTTTCACACTCATCTCCAGGAGACTCAAAGTACAATATCACTTTGTATTAGACTTTGCTTTGTTTTTCAATTATAATCTTTTGTTGGTAGAAGTAGAAGGAGTGCTTGCTTGTTTAACGCCTATTTATCTAGTTTGATGATGCCATGTTTACATAACAAGAGCTCAAGAAATTAATCAATATGTCTGATGAAGCAACCACCTCCTCCTCACTGTGAGCAATGGGTAGGAAGATGAGTTGTTTGCATTTTATAATGACTCTGGCATACTTTTTTATATTTTAGATGCCCTGACAGAAGGACTTAGATTTTGCTTACCTTCAAATTCTCTCAGGTGGGGGCCAACCTTGTGCATTTTAGACTCTAGCTAAATAAAGATAAATTGTTAAAGATGAGGATGGTTGCTTTCTTGAGGTGTTTTTCCATGTTCTGACAGCTTTAATTTCCTGTATCTCTTCATCATTTTTCTTTTCCCTTGGCATCCCTCCAGTCCTCACCTCATCTTCCTGTAACTAAGCTGCCTGAAACAAAGTGCTCCAGGTGTGGTCTCATCTGAATTGTGAGGTAATGCTTCCCTTCATAATGATACCTTGTTCTTACCTGGCATCTTATAAATAGAATTCACTGCTGGTGAAGTGAGTGTGCAATTGTGCATGTACACACACACATAGACACATACACACACACACTCCCTTCCAAACATTGAGCAAAAGTAGGTTACCAGCTCCTTCAGAAAGCAGGGCTGCCAGTCAGGAGCTTCATATTTTTTCAAGAGATCATTTTAATAGCGCAATATGTTTCAAACAAAAGTTAATAATATTAGCTTGACATTTAAGAGTGTCTTTCCTCTTGGTCTCAAAATATGGGTAGACATTTGGATTTACCTTTATAATAGCCCCAGGGAAAAAGCACCTATGCTTCTGGATATGACACACTCAGGTTAGGTAGGAAGGTTTTGGGGAAAGTCCCTCCAGAGAGCCAGGCTTACAAAAACAGATCCAGGTGAAGAGCAGGTGAAGAGCAGGTGAAGAATGTTCAGGAATGTGATCACCATGACAAAGACTGAAACACAATTTGTCTGACAGAGAATGTCATTTTTCTAAAAGAAAAAAAAGAAATAACCAGCAAATCTCAGATAGTGAGCATTTCCTAAACTCTTAGGAGTTAACTTGTGCTTACAACATAATGCTACTCAGAGCATATGATCAAGTAGCCTCAAGGTTAAGGAAGCAGAAGAAGGATTTGGATTGGCTCAGCAATTTTCAAACAAAAGCTGAGGTGTCTGAGTTCAGCATAAAGTGGATTATACAAAAATAATAAGCTTGATACATCGTGAGAAAATTCCTGACATAAATTCTTGCTGAAAACTTTATGTTGCTTTTCAGCTTGGTGTGGAGGCTGCTTTATTATTGAATAAAGCCTGGAATTCACACTGTTTTTGCTCCAATAGAGCAAAAATGCCATTTCAGGGCTTCCTTCCTGGCCTGCTGACATTTACACGTGCCTTCTAACTACCAGATTCTTTCAAAGAGGTGCTTATTGTGAAAAAGAAACCCCACATCCGCTAGACAAATCCATCTGCCAAACGCTAGCAGAGCATGATGTAAAAATGCTTTCGACCAGACTAGATTTCACCCTTCCTTCTTGAATGGTAAAGTACTGCTAGACAAGTGAACATAGAACTTGCAGTTCCTAGTAACATTTAGCGTTTGCCATGGTCACAAGGACTACAAAAATCAAGAATACCAAAACTGGTTAAACAGAATGACTCTCTCCAGTGCCATCTGAACCTTACTGGAAAAAAATCAAGGAAAAATTAGTCTTGTTGATTCTGTCTTTTGTGACATTTTTCTAATTTTGGATTTTTGAATTGATTTTGATTTATTAAAAGATTTCTTTAGATATTTTTTTGTCTTGGTGACAAAGTTTTTGGTGTCTCCTTAAATTTGGCGGCCAAGGCAAGTAAGGCAGAGTAGTCTTTTAACACTGAACTAAAGGTAAACATTAGTTCCATCCCTTCCTAAATGTCTCCTTGACAAAAATGACTTCATAGATCTTAAAGTTATCAATCCACAAAGAAATTGGAGAAGAGAAAGGAAGGTGGGAATGGAGTGGAAAATGGCACCTGACTTAGTGGATGGGAGGAAACAAAGCTTCCAGGAAGGAATAGCAAACATAGATTTAACACCCTTAGGGACATGTGGGACGTCCTTCCTTTCATTCACAAGCTCTGTAATAAGCCTTTTTTCAAAATTCTGGCAAGAAATAATTTCTACCCAGGAATGCTGTCCTCAGAAAATTAACTAAATGAAAGGATAGAAAAGAGATCTGTTAGCACATGCAAGATCTTAAGCTTTCCTCAAGAAGAATGTAATCAGGAAGCTGCTTTATTGTCTTCTACAAAGATGTCAAATTAGTGCTATTTTGATTCTAGATTTTTTTCTCTTGAACTGCTTACTTGTCTTTGGAAGTGTTTTGAGTCAGTTCTTTATGAAATACAGGAGTGAGCCACAGAATAGGAAGAATATAGAAAACAAAAACTATCCCAGAGACAATTCTTCAGGAAAAAATGAACCACTGAATAAATGTTCTTATGTATTTGGATATAGAGAGATAGAATATTATATAACTAGAGTTGGTAGAGTTTGGGTATATGGTAATAATAGTTAAAGAAAATATAATATATCCAGATACACATGAATACATGTGATTTCAGGCACACACATGCACAATACAATAAGATCCTGAGAAAACAAAAAATTGAGCAAGAAAGAAAAATAAACAATATTATACAAAAAAAAATGCCATCGTACACTGTGACTCAGCTGTGACTAGCACTTAGAAGCATAATTATATAAACACAGTCTTGCTGGAACCAAACCGTGTCGTAACTATGTTGATACTGAGAGGATGAAGAGACCAGAAATGTGGCGAAAGGGGCAGGGATGTGATGGGAGGAAAGGGTGCTTGAGAATAGACTTGTCATCCTCCATAAAAAGTGTTGCGTGGAGAGTGCCTGGATGACTGCAGGAAGGGAACATAAGTGTGCTGTATGGAGATAGGAAAGGAAATTCCAAAAGAAGGTGGTAACCTTGTGGTTAGTGGGTTGCCTCCAGGGAGTGGGAAATGCTGAGGGGATTCTGCTGTTGTTTTTTTTTTTTTAATGAAAATCCTTGTAGAACAGTTTGACTTTAAAATATGTACATATATAATTTTGATAGAAAAAATACACAACTAAATTTGAGAAAGGCAAAAACACTGAGTTCCACAAACAGCCCACAGAGTCACAGGAGGACCGAGAACTAGGGCTGGAACTGATCTGCGTGTGAGAGAGGTCGTGGATTCCAGCCTCGGCAAGGTGCATGTTTTCAGTGAGGCTTTTGTCCATGGGGGGACATGGGAGAAACAGCTCCTAGGAACTTGATACTTTAGTGCAGAAAACTACTGCTCTCCAAGCACACCACTGCTCTGTTGCTGTAAAAAAAGAAAAAACAAACGAAAAACATATGAGTATGTTTCTAGGATAGGACATATGGATAAAAATCTGAATTAATGAATAAAGATTTCAATGTGAGCTTGGGTAGCAGGAGAATTAATTATGAATTTGATTAAGGAAATCTGAGTTCATTAAAGTTAAGTGTTGTTATTCCTCAGAATGTTGAGCTCAGCAAAATGAGCTTTGCTGTTCTTTAGTGTGTCCTGCCCAAATCCCGGAGCTCAGGTTAAATGCACCCCTTGCCCTCTCCCCACGCTCCCATCCTAGGGGTCCTGCTTCATTTCCATGCACATGCAGTTGATGAAATCTCTTTAATCCTCACCATTTTCCCCTCAGGCCTGCTGCACACACAGAACATTGTGAATTTTTAATTACACTAGTCTCAATGATGTATATGCAGTTATAGATTCTCTAAGATTCAAATGGCTTTTATGTTCTTTTCTAACAAGGTGTGAGATAGGCTCTCTGAGAAATGGAAGTACGAGAGTGCTCACTTCAGAAGAATCGAAATAGGTACTTAGTCTTGTCAATATCAACAGAAGTGGGAATTATGGGACAAAACCAAGTTTTGGTATTGTACTAATTACTTCAATTTGCATAGCCACTCCCTCATTTTCTGCTTTCCCCTGTCCTTGGTGCCCTGGAAATGGAAACTTTGTTGACTCTTGTCTTCTTTTCTTGACCCCTGACTTGCAATGAGGTGCTTGAGTCTGCAAAAGGCAGGTGGGCAGTGGGTCTGCACTGCTGCTGCATTTGTTCTGGGCCCCACTACCCCTTCCCTCCATCCCGGCAGACCACAAGGGTAGTAGCAGCTCCCACAGATACTAGTCACCACTGCTTATTGATTCCATAACATCCATATACGCTCTGAATAGCTGCTTCATTAAACTCATGCATTGTGCTACCTGCTTTCTACCAAGACTGTGACTGATATGAGTCTGCTTTTAGTCATGACACCTCTTTGTTTCCCAGTCTTTGTGTTCCCATCATCTAAACCATGGCCTGGTAGTTTATAAGCATTTAATGTAGTCTTTTAAAAAAATTTTTTTAATTGTATTTCTAAATTCTTATAAATTCTTACATAAGTAAATAAGGTAAATGGTTGCTGGCATGCCTTTCCTCCTCCACCCCCCACCCCCTGTGTTCACTCAGTCTCCACTCTCATTGTTCTTTTTTGGTTTATGTTGGGTTCATTGTCCTTTGGTCTCTTTTTCTGTGGCTGTGTCCATTTGTCGGATGAGGGACTTTGTTCCAGGGCCATGGCACATTGTGCTTGATGGTTTGTAGTCCTTCAATTTGTATTGGGCAGCCAGTTCATGTTCATTTGGGGTCTATCAGTGTCTTCTAGTTGCTGGTTCCAGTACGATCTCCTTGCCAGTCCGCTATCTCTGCACCTCATTTCTCTGACCTCTGGGCTTGGGGATCCTTTCTCCCAGTCATTGTCAGTGAGGAGGTTTCTCGATGAGGGCAGGCATCCACTGATGGACCTTGTAGGTCTTCTTCTCTCCGTCTGTTTACAGATTTGCTGTGGAGCCAATGCCCTGACTCTGTAGGCCTCCTCTCCCAAGGCTTGGGGGGAGAGGGGGAAGGGGAGCCGTGTTTCCTTGGGTGGCAAGTTCCATAGGGGATTTTGATTTCTCAGCTTCTGGTGAAGCCATAGATGAAGGTCTGATAGGTCTTTACCACAGTTGTTTCTCCAATCCAGCGTCTACTATCTTTTGAATGATCCTTGTTCTGAGTCCCATACACACATGCATACACAGGCTCTTTTCTGGCCCCTCAATCATTCTATGTCGCTGTGTGCATGTTTATGCTATTAGTCCTCCTGTGAGCTAAGTGGAGTGAGGGTGAAGCAGCAAGGGTATCATCCCCCCCCCCCACCCATTCCTGGATCAAGGATGGATCCAGCCTTGCCCGGGCGCCGGTCAGGTCCGGGGGTCCCGGCCGGCCCCTGTGTCCCCTTTACCTGCCAGGTCGACAGCAGAGGGGCCCAGTGGGTACTGTATGGTTCCTGAGTGGGTGCAGCCGCTGGCCTAGGTTCGCCAGCAGCTGCGGGGGCCTGCTGATCAGGACAGGCGCAGACCCCACGAGCTAAGCTGGTCGAGCTTCTCAGACCAGTTCCTAGGCCCCACCTACTGATGGGACGTTAGCAGTAGGAGGGGCCTAGTGCTGTGGGCAATGGCGGCAGCCGCTGGGCATTTAATGTATTCTTGTTGAATGAAACAATGCTGCCATTAGTGAATTTCTAGATGTGGCTCATCATTTAAGAGAAAAAGTTGTCTGGGCACGGTGGCTCATGCCTGTAAGCTTCAGCTTATGAAGCGGTCGGGGCTAGAATCGCGGTTCGAGTCCCACCTGGGGCCTGTAGCGAGACCTAGTTACAAAAAAAAAAAAAAAAAAAAAAAAAAAAAAGCTGGGCGTGGTGGCGCGCGCCTGTCATCCCAGCTACCTGGGAAGTTGAGGCTGGGGATTGCTTGAGTCTGTGGTACCCAGGGCAACAAGAGCCTGCGGTTCCACAGGCAAAAATTGCGAGACCTAGTCTCAAAAAAAGGAGAAAAAGTTGAAGTTGTTGAGGTTATTACAGACCAGATGACAAAGTTGGGACTGTATGTTGGGAATGTTTACCACTGTGTGAATTATAGTCATTAATTACTTAGATCAAACCTCTATCTTCCACCTTACACAGATGTCAATATTATAGACCTTTAAACCAATGTCTTCACAGACTTTTATCTTAAGATATTAAAAAAGGTATAAGACACAAGTTCATGTCCTAAAACAGAGAATGGCTTTAATGCCAATATAGGAGTTTTCAGCCTTTAACAGAGTATTCCACTGCCATGAGCCTAAAAAATAAAGTTTGCTCTCTTCTCACATTAGCAAACTTTTGGAGGCTGAAGATCTGCATGAGGCTGGCTCTTGTCCTCACTGCCACCCTCATTCTGAGGCCAGAAAGTGTCAACCACTGGCCAGGCTCCGTCTTCACACAAATCCATCAAAAGGCAGGAAAGAGGCTGTTGTGCTTTCTTATGAAGGCCCTCAACAGAGGCACTTATGTGTCCATTGGTCATGTCCAACCCTCATGTTCTAACACAGCTACCAGGGAGACTGGGAAAGGGGACAGCCAATTTCTTCAATTCTGCAATGAGAGTCCATCTAGACAGCAATAAAGAAGGGGCAGAGGGAATTCTACAGGATAAACAGTCAACAGTGACAGCAACATAAACGAAAGAAACAGATGAGAAGGGATCCCTGGGGGCTTCCACATGCACTTAACTAAGGAACATACAGATATACTCATGTCTGTTCTTTGTATAGGAGGATTTATTTGAATGAAGAAATTCAGGAGCATCATGTGATGACTTCAGCCTTCCCCTTTTGCAGATGAAATGATTCTGACAGCTGCTTCACAGAGAAACACAGGTAACCAGTAAACAGGTATAAAGGCATTATGAGATCCACAGATGAAAGCTGTCACATGCACTACACACACACACACACACACACACACACACACACACCACTTTGTTTCCAACATTTGGCTTATTTTATTCCCAGTTGTATTCTCTTGTTTTATTAAATTCACTTTCATTTTACAATAATGGCATCTGATATGCCAAAAAAGTTAATGTTTGTCAGTGATCCTACTATCGATCTTCTTTTGCCAAAGAATTGTTTAAGTGGTAAAAGTAATATCCAGGTTAAAATTATAATAAAATATCACAGAAGACAAGGTGCTATTATTATCTTTGAATTAAAAAATACATATTATTTTATTGTTTGAAAAGAAAAGGAAATGATTAGCATTTATCAAGTTTCCTCCAGATGCTATACACTATTTCATTAATTTCAAGGATTCTCACAGCAACCTGTGTGTGTGTGTATGTGTCTGTGTGTGCATGGCTGTGATATGGTATGTTTGCAGTGTGTATGGTATATAATGTGTCTATGTTGTATGTGGGTGTGGTATGTGAGGTTGGTTGTATAGTAATCACCACCACTTTGTTTCCAACATTTGGCTTATTTTATTCCCAGTTGTATTCTCCTGTTTTATTAAACAAGTGTTTTATTATTTTATTAAACAATAAAGTGTTTTATTTTATTGTTTTATTAAATAAGTGTGTGTGATATGTGATATACATGTATTCTGAGTGTATATATGTGCCCCTGTGTGGAATTATATCTCCTCTATATAGGGAGGTACTAATGCTCAGGAGTTCCTACACACGTCAGGAGGTTTAGAATCAGCCTCAAAATGACATTTTTGAATGATTTTACCACTACCACCACCCCTCCTTCCAAACCCCAGATGCTGTATTGTATATGGCCTTCACTTGCCCTTGATTGCCCTTGATTCCCAGAAGTTCTGCCTACTAGGAGTCTACCCTTCTTCTTAGCCTGTAACTGACCCATGGCAAGTTCATTTAACCACCTGAAACAAATGTTACAAACACACCATGCAGTTCATTTCTTTTTTGATGGAAAGTACCCCAAATAGAATGAACCAGAATCCTTATGTCTGTTGAGCCTAAGCAACACTGAAGGTGGCTGTGATGTAAGGAGTGGGCTCATCAGTGAAATTCTCTAGGGGCAGAGCTCAGACTGAAGAGTCCCCTTCTAGAATAACCTCAGGGGCTATGGTCAGGGGCACAGTAATCACATTTCCCAGATTGTCATGAGAATAAAGCTTGTTCTCACCTTGAAGGGAACTAGAGAGCAGACTGAGGTCTAACAGCAACCACCTTCCATAAAGACATCTGAAAAGAGATTATGACTTCTCACAGGCTGAACTAGTAAGCTTTAACCCCACATAGAACCGTCATCTGAACTTGGTCAAAGGCACTTTCTTCCAGAGCATTACAATCTACTTCCCTTGATGGTGGGTATCTCTGGTATATGTGATTAGTTTTATGAAACTCCACTCTCGAAACTAGGCATAGGGTTCTGGCATATCCCAGGTCTCAAGGGCATTTAAGAAGTCACAAAAGGCATCACTAACATGGCATTTGAAGCTGTCACTGCTAAGGAAGTTGTCTTTGGTGTGGGAGGTGCTCACATTTAATTATCATTCACAGACACTCCTTAAAACTCTTCCTGGATGCTTCAGCTATTATTCTGGTTGCTGCTAAAATGAAGTCTTGTGATTATTTGTGTGTGAAAGTGGATGGCCTGCAAGGACACCTATCTTGCTTTTGTAAAGCTGGTTTATCAAAAGAAAATTACAGAGCGCTGCAGAAAAGGAAATGTCCTCCTCCTGAGGAACTGTGAGTATTCTTGAAGGGAGCAGGAAGCAGGTAGGCACTGTCTGCGTGAATCTGTGCCTTTGGGGGAAGCCATCGTCCATCTCACACCATCCGCAAAGAGCCCAGGCTTCAGATGACTATCTCTGGAGAGGCAATATTTTTCCAGCCTTGGAAAGTGTGGGTTTTGCTTCCCAGCATCATTACCATTCTCCCTAAGATTTCTTGGGTCCCTTGATCACGGTTAAGCTGCTGCTGGCATTGTCCTGGGAAGACACACACACAGATTTAGCAAACTATGGAGGAGAGGCAGGATCTGAATAAGCTTCTTCTGTTTGGGTTATTTCTCCTGGACATCAGCCAGCAGTTGAAGGATAGAGTCCCAATCCAGATGGTAGCACTCTCTGACTTGGTGGGGCAGATGGGTGAGAAGGTGGGGCTCAAGTCAACAAGCACATAGGAGTAAAAATATAAAGGAATGTATTTTCATTCATTCATTCTTGGCTATGCCAGAATACAAATGGCTGCACACAGTGATGCTTCCAGGACTATCCTAATAGAGCAGATTTTGGACACTGGTACCATGGTCCCTCCTTCCCACGACTCTTACTTACAAAGCATTTCCCACCATCCACCCTCATTGAAACCACAGTGTAGAAACATTAAAAATGGTTTACACTAAAAATGTCAAGTAATGCTGAACAGGAGTTCTGAGATCAGTAGCAATTCCCTGCCCTGCACCCCAAGAATTTGAGGACCAAGAGAGACCTGTAAGAAGAACAAGTAGAAGAACAGCACAGCATTCTCCAGAAATTGCCCATCATCCAGCTGATTGTCTTAATTGCTAATTTGGGTGCCCCAGGACTAGGGCAATCCCCAAGAACTGTATTCTATTAGACTGACCATGTGGAAGTGTTGTCAGGAGAGGGGGGCAATCTCTTTCACTAAAAAATCTTTCCCCAGCTTCGTCTAAGCCAGAAAAACTTTTATGTTAATCTGATACAAAAGGGGCAATAGCCCTTATCAACTCTTAAATTTCCATATACTCACTAGCAACCTTTGTTATTCAAATATCTGCCACTTGCCCTGGCTCTCTCCCAAGTCAGAGGAAAAAAACTTTAGGTCTACCTCTTTAAGTGTTTTTGCCACCTGCAGGTCTTGCTGTAATTTCCAAGCCAGAGCAAACTCTTAGAGTGATGAAACTATTTATTACTAACAAGAAAGTGATTAACTAAATATGTACCACAAGATAGGCATATTTAAAAAAATCCAGTTACCACACCACATGTCCCTACACTGTCCTTTAGTCTATGGTCACCTCACCACACAGCCAATTAATTTAAGTTCAACAGCACATGTCCCAAACACAGAACATCCTTCTTTCCTGCCTTTTGCATGTTTCAGCTTTCTCCAATCATGTAGTTGAATATGTGAGGTTCTTCTTTTTCTCTTTTGGCAATAGAAAGACTCCAAGACAAAGGAACCAACAACAGGTCCATCTTAGGCCTCCTCACAGTCTCTCCAAAGGCATTTGAGTCAAACTAAGTAAGACAGACTCCAACATGAGGCTCAGACCTCCAAACTCTTTAAACTCTTTCAGCACACACACTCAGTTTATGCATGCTAAGGCCATAAGTTCACCAGCCTGAGCCGGAGACTGGGCTCACATCCTCTTTCCAAAATGACTGAAATCCCCTCTCCTAAGTCCTTTAAATATCCTTCTTCCCTTCTTTTCCCACTCAGACAGGACTTGGGAGTTGTGTCAATCAGCTTATGTCACAAATACTTTGTATTTCTTTCCTCCTTTCCTTCTATCCTTTGAAAGGAAACTAAATTCTAATCTTGAAATGCACAATTCTAAAGCAACAGGGAAGAACTCACCCCCCTTTTTTTTCTTTTTTTTTTTTTTTTTTGCTATTGTTGGTATGTTAATGGTAGGTGCCCTCTAACAGAAGAACTTGTGGCATGTGCATCCTTGTTATGATAGCCACATTTACTAAGGTCATTTTTAGCACTTATTTTGTGCTTTGGGGAAAATAAAAAACAAAAAAAGCAGATCTGCGACATGTGTTTCTTAGAAACCAGAGTCAGAGGAAAGTCTTCAAGACACCTCATGATCAAGACTAAGTAAACCAACTTCCACACCGTTAGAGGCCCACGATTACTCCCCTCTTTGTGGTGTGCTATCTCCTGGAAATTTCTATCCTCCAAATGATCCACTTATATTATAACCATTCAGCCATCTTTAAAGTGTAAGCCCATTACCTGGGAAGAAGTGAATGAACTAATCCATTAACCATCACCAATGCCTGGATACAAGTCAAGTTTGTATGAGAAAACAGGCTTGGAAGGGGGAGGGCAGGGTGCCTGGGGCAAGAGACCAGGAATGGTAAGCTGCTGACAGGGAAGGAAGGGACAGGCCTGGAGCCCACAGCCAGCAGCAAGAGCTGGCAGCATGGCTGGGACAGGTGCTGTTAATGGGAAAGAGGAGAATGTGCTGGAAGCAGACTTAACCTACTTTATAATTTTGCCTAGAGCCAGCCCTGCATTTAACTTCCCCAGAAATAAACCTGTCAGCAAACCAGGCAAGGGCTGTTTATTATTTGCTGGGGTTTGCAAAAGCCCAAGAGGACCTTTCACCTCCCCTCTCAGGTGCAAAATACCTCACCCTGGGGTGCAAGCCACAGTCAAGGCAGGAACAGCTGAGCCCCCAGAGTTCCTGGCTCAAGATAAAGTTTCATTTCCAGCAGATTCCACATTCTGGACCATCTGAAGCAGCCACTGCATTCTGGAAGGTGCTATGGTCCTCTGTGTTCCACTATTCAGGATTTCGATAGACTGTTTAGAATTCTGCTGATCTCTTTTTTTTTCTTTGGGTTATATAAGTTTTTCTTATAGAGGAATAGAGGAAACTCTCCTGTCAGTGTGTCATGTTGCCAGCAACAGAGCTTCCCAACCAGAGACCCATCCCAGGTTCAATTTTATTTAAAAACTTGCCATCCGGAATATTTTCAGGAAGATAAGACCAAACTACACAAAAGGGACAACAACCCCTCTGAACCCAAAGCTGCCCACCAGACCTGGCCCAAGGCTGTGGGTGCTGTGGGGTCCTCAAGCTAGCTAGACCCTCCTTATCTCAGATTTCTTGCTTATAAAATAAAGAGATTCAGGTGCACTCCAAAGTTGTCTCAAAAGTCAACCATTTTGATTATAAGTCCTTTGGAATACAATTTGGGATTGCCAGTCATTTCCAAACAGCAATGATGTGTTTCCAAGGGCAAGGAAGAGTTTCTGGAACTTTATTGTTCCTTCAAAGACATCAACTATGTCTCCATTCAGGGTGTACAATTCATTTAATCTTTACAAGTCAGCTATAAGTTAGTCTAATATGAAATTTAAGAGTATAGCATTTACGAAGCCTTACTCAGCGACAATTCCTCCCTAAGAATAAATGAAAGATGCAAAGAAAAATACAATAAGGAAATATATGCCTTGATCTAGAAGGTTACTTACAAAAGCAAGAAAAATGTGTAGCCAAACTTTCCTCTAATTTACTCCTAAAACCAAACCAGAAACAGAGTGGACTCTTCTCCCACAGGGCAGAGCTGTGATGAGACACCACATGTCATGCTTTTGTCATGAGAACTAAGAAGTTGGCAGGAGTTATGATACCAACCAAAGACAGACTCCCTCAAGACCCATGCCTTGTGATGTATTGCTTCCACCCCTGAGTGCTTACAGAATGTGCTTTATGATATTCAGTTCTTGTCAATTAGTTTTAAGTGTAATGTAAATATGTATCTGTGATCAATGCTAGTAAAAAAGAAATCTGTGCTGAACAATATAAATTGTGTGAGTCTTGACTGAAGGGACTAGCTCTACCAAGATTTTGATTGTATGAAATCTTGATTAGAAAAGTTACATTTTATTGGCTGTTCCCTCCAGAAAGAACTGATTGAATCAAGGGAAAAATTTAAAAAATGATGACACTTGTTTCTATTCACAACTTTACAATGCTAATGAGTAGCCCCAGGGATGAGTCTAAAATAATTCTGCACATGACTATGAGAGGGTGGACAGCACTTTGGCCTATTTCATAATTGATTCTACATTTCAGATCACCACTTTGGGAATGGACAACTTGGACTACGATGCTAGAGGCATTTCCTTTTTAAATAGATTCTGATCCTCAAGAGCAATTTTTGTTGAATTGAAAGGCAAGCATGGTTTCAACAGTCTGGTTGATGAATCAATGAATAGTGGTGGAAGAGACAACTCAATTCCTTCATTAATCATTTTAGTTCTAGGGCAATAATTTCAAAATATTTTAAAACAATGAAATCTTTTTTTCAAACAAAATGCAGGAATGCTTTACATCAGATAGAAAAGGAGAGAATCTCTGGTTGAATGAGCCAACAGGAAAATGATCAAGGAAAGGAAGATTACTGTGAAATTTGATTGGTTACCTGGGGATACTTCTGCAGAATTTAGAGACTTGGTGAACAATTTGTAAAAGTCTGGTCACAGGAGTTCATCCCATTTTGTTCATGTTCATTTTGTTTGGGGAAGTAAAAAATGAATAAAACCATCCTTGACTTCTTTTTGTTGGAAAGCTAGAACTAACCAGTTTGATTTTTTATTTAGTAAAGACACTAGAGCATACACATACATATCCAAAAGTTTAAAGACATGTCACAAACTTCAGCTGGAGTCACCCAAAAGCTCCAGGTTAAATTTTTATTAAATACAACTTAGTGGAAGGTAGGGATAAAATTTTAATGCAGTAATGTATCAAAACTGGCTCACACCAGCTAGTGAAAGCTGTTGGACTTCCAAAAATTATCCAAGACAATTATCCACACTATCATTATTTAAAAACAAACTATATACCTAACAGTCACATTCATTGGTATTTATCCAAATGAGATGAAAACATGTTAATACAAAAACCTGCGCATCGACATAGATAGCTAGAATTTGGAAGCCACCAAGATGTATTCAGTAGCTGAATTGGATAAATGAGCCATACTATATCTAGACAATGGAATATTATTCAGTGACAAAAGGGAAGGAGTTAACAAGTTATGGAACAAACTCAAATGCATATTACTAAGTGAAAGAAGTCAATTTACAAAGCTGTGCACAATATATGATTTCAATTGCATGACATATTGGAAAAGGCAAAATATAGAGATTGTAAGGAGACCAATGCTTACCAGTGCTAGGTGGGGAGAAGGGAGTAAACAGAGTACAGAGAATTTTTAGGGCATTGAAACAATTTTATATAAAACAACGATGAAAAAACATCATTATAATTTTATTACAACACCAAGAGTGTATATTAATGTAAACTATGAACTTTTGGGTGGGGATATATCAGGATGGTTTTGTCAGTTGTAATAAATACACCACTCTGGTGACTTGTTGATAACAGGAGTGCTATGCATATGTGGGGGCAAAGGGTATATGAGGGAATCTCTGTACCTTCCACTCAATTCTGCTGTGAACTTAAAGTGCTTCTGAAAAAGAAAATCTGGAGAAACAACTATGAGAACATGATGTCATGAAGCAAACCTACGTGCTCACTGGGTCTGGAAGAGCCAAGACCTCATTTCTAAAATGCCTTCTGGGAAAGAAAGCAAGACACCCCTCTCTGTACCATGGGAAAGGAAAGGAAGGTCAAAGAGTGGGGGCATTGGCCCCAAAGCAAAACTGCAAACTGAGGCAGAGGAGATGATCTACAATGGCCATCACAGATGCCTGTATCTACAGAGAAACTTCTTCACTGACACTGGCTGGGGGCGAGGCCCCCTAAACCAGATGCCAGAGCATAAGGTAAAGCACCAAAACAACACAGAGAAGACAGCCTGCAATGAGAAAACATGGAAAGACCACAAATAAATGTAGACTGACTGCCCAATGCAAGGTTAACACTGAAAACCTACCAGCACAGTTCATCTGGTCCCAAGAACACAGTCCCTCACTGCCACAAGAAAGAGACTAAAGGACTTAACACAGTCTAGCAAACAACAGAGAGTGGGATTTGAGTAAATGGAGGGGGCACCAGAGGGAAGGGGAGGTATCCCCAAAACAATTTACCAATTTAAAGAATAAAAATAAATAAAATTAAAAAAAAATCATTCACTGAACCAAATCATTCACTCTGGAGTCATCCAAAGACCTCATTACAATGGGTCCTCTAATTCTGTCTTCTAAAATTCAGAACTTTAACCACTCTAAACAATTAAATCCCTCAAATTTGGAGAAGAAACTATGCCTCAGGAAAAACTCACTTGTCATCAGAATTACTCATATTTTGTTCTCAGTGATAGAAATTAATTGCCAAACAGTGATAGAAATTAATTGCCAAACAGTCTACTGTAATTAAGGCTATCAACAATTTCCTCCGGATGGACATAAAGTCTGGTGTATTGCATTTTTTAGATTTTGTAAAATTCTCCCTTAGTTTATAAATCTCTGATTCAACGAATTCTCTTCAAATTATGATTTCCTTCCCTCAAGGATATGAGAACTTAAAATAAATTAGTATGCTCACAAGAGAGAAACTGCTTGCAAGTGCCATTATTTCACTATAAACATTATTACATACTGGTACACCTCATCAAGATTATTTAAGTGGTTCTGAAGAATGTGCTGGTCTTTTACAAGTCTTGGCTTCTATCAATAAACCATGCAACTTTGAAATAGAGGTCCAGTTATTCTGATTTAATGGGTCTGAGGAGGGTCAGTGTCATCAGTAGGTTTTGAAATTTCCTAGGTGGTTTGAACATGCACCAAATATTAAGAACAAGTATTTGAGCCTTTATAAAAATCATTTGATATAGTTAATGTGTATTTGCTATTTTCTTTTTTATATATTGGGATGAAATAAAATATGTTTATCCTTTACAATGACATGCTGCCTTTGTCTTTTGCTTAGTTATGAAATTCGGTTCAACATCAATTATATTAAATAAGATCACTTCTTGTTGGGCAGTCCTCATTGTTCGAAAGACCAGGTCTATAAAGTCAGTTATATTATAAGCCACCAAGAGTTTATTGGGCAGCTGCCAAGAGGAGGTGACATCATCACCACCTTCCTGGCCATTCTATGGTCATGCTTTCTTCTGTTTAACCCCTGGCCCTGTCTTACATCTGATGCATTTTCTCAGCCACATATTAGTCCCCTGCCAGTTCTGTGAGACCCATATCTTTCAAACAAATCTTTTTCCGACTTATTTTTGCTTTAGTCAAAGTTCTCTTTCTTCTTTGCAAGAGAAAGATTTCTAACTTATGCTCTGTCATACCCTTAAAGGAAATAGAAAAATGTGAACAGTTTTCATAAACATTTCTGAACTTCACACAACAATTCAAGGGAAAAAAAAGCTTAGAGATTTGCCCGACCAAAAATAAATATTATAAAGTATACATAAAAAGATCAGTGGAATAAAATAGAGAATCTGAGAGCAGATTCTTACATAAGGAAACCAAGGATATGGAAATGGTATTGCACACTGGAGAAACGGTAGACAATAAATGGTGCAAGGGGAAATCAGTTGCCAATGTAAGGAAACTTGTTTATTTGCAGATATATCAAAAGCTCTAAATACAAACAACCAAACTTTTAAGTGGAAAACTATTTTTTAATGTCACCAGGTTAAGAAAGGCATTAAATGAGATATCAACATACTCCAAGCCAAAAAGGAAAGACAGAAGTACTTGAGTAAATTAGGTGAAAAGCTTTATATGAAAAGACAACATAAATTAACTGAAAAGACAAGTTAGAGAAAGAGTTGCAGTTTATATGATCAAAACACACTTCAACTAGTGTATATAAACAATTCTACATTTTTTTTAATTCCATAAGGTGTAAACAGATCAGAAAAAGAGTGGCAAAGGGTACAAATAAGCAAAACATAGAAAAGGAAAAAGTGAGTAGTCAATAAATGCATGAAGATATGATTACTCCCTTACTGGGAGGAAATGTCAATTACATAGCTACGAGTTATTTTATAGTCCAGAAGTATGGACACTGATGCAGAGAAATGTGGGAATGTTTGAGCTGTGAGTGGAAGAGTAAACTGATGAGTAACATGACATCTATACTATCCCCCATCTCCTTGCCTTATTGCTCTGGAGAAACTACGTGTGAAGCTGTTCATTCTTGCATTGTCTGTATTAGCAAAAAATAAAGGAAAAATCTAAATGTTGATCAACTGTAAATGAAAAACAGTGATATATTTATATAGTGGAACACTGGTTATTATATAAGATTAAAAGTTAATAAAGGAAAGCAACATACTTTATCATATATGAAGATAAAAAATATAATACCAAGTTAATGGAGGGAAAGTATGTAGCAAAATTATATCATTTAAATCAATATCAATTTTTAAAAAAAATTACTCTAAACAATTTTATCTATATGAAAAATACAAAAACTTGGTTATATAGCAATCATTGATTTGGAGATCCCTACTAGAGTGAGGGAAGGAGAGGAATGAGATCAGCTTGCCAAAGGCAATTAATTCTACTTGGAATTTTCATTCCATTCTGGGTGGTGGGATGGTGATATTATTTGTCATATTTAAAATTTTTTGTTAATAAGAGCCCTAACTTGCCTTTCTCTCCTTTCAACCTAGATACTATTTGGATGGTGTTTTGCCACAGGTCTCAAGCCCAAACATGCAACCTGCTGTGAGGATCTTCACCTTCAATTATCTCTTGCTTCAGGTATGAGGCTCCACCCCACAATCCCCGGCCAGGCAGAAGGCTGGAATGAGACAGAAGGCTGTCCAATTGTCCAATGATGGACCCTTTCCTCTCATCTGTGTGTTTAACAGTTAAATGAGCCTGTGTTAACTGCACCCCCTTACTGCCCTATTCTCTGTTTGCTCTGATCTGACCCTAGATCTCTACCATACTGCTCACCATATGATGTGCTGTTAGCTCAGTTTGCACACTTTTTTTGCAAATGCTCTGCTGGTAGACTGCTATTGACTCCACTGCCTTTGGAGTTTGTATTTCTGGCATCTTGCTCTCACATCCACCAACTTTGTGAATTTGCTCACTTTTGTTATCTACATTACTCATGAGACTGTTCAGGTCAGGGTACCAAGAATGGATATCCAATTCCACCCATGGCCAACCCTTCACCTGTGTTCAATGTCGTTTACTACAGATCAATAAGCACCTCTTGAGAATATTCCTAGACTTCTCCA
This sequence comes from Uropsilus gracilis, assembly GCA_004024945.1. Classification (NCBI taxonomy): domain Eukaryota; kingdom Metazoa; phylum Chordata; class Mammalia; order Eulipotyphla; family Talpidae; genus Uropsilus; species Uropsilus gracilis. Next base: position 56,225 of record PVHY01005619.1, on the reverse strand, counting down.
TCTGTTTATATGTGTGCATCTCATAGCACACATTGAAATATAGTATATTTCTATATTATAAATGTCTACTACATATCTTTTATCTCTATTTAATCTGTCTTTCTTCTATATCTATTTCCTATCATCAGTCATCTTTATCTAGCCAACTCTATATCTTCTTTTAATGTCTCTGTCATCTAGCGTCTCTCTTTTCTTTTTTACCTCTCCTCTCTCAGCTCAGTGTCACACTATAGTAGCAAATAAAAATAATTATTTTTCAGAAGAGACAGATAATCAAAATAGCTTTATTTAAAGGATGCACACACATTTTGCAGAGATTTTTATATATATTTTTATATATATTTTTATATATATTTTTATACATATATATATGCAGAAATTTTTACTATGCCTTTTTCTTAACATTGTTTTATTGTTTTGTATATGTTGTATTGTTTTATATAGAGTATATTTTAAAACATATCTTTTCCCTTAATAATCTATTCCAGGCATCTTTTTCAGGCCAAAGAACTTGAGCCACAATGTTCCCAACAGCACTTACAAGTGGGATCGGAAAGGAATGTTCCGAAGATGGCTAGTACCCCTCTTACTTATAGGCACCCCTACTGCTGGAAAGACTGCAGTTTTTTTTCAGGCAGCAGCAACTTGGTGGTGTGGGGAGAACTTGAACCTACAGGGTAAGGCATTCATGTAAATGTGATTGAAGCTTTTGAACTTGCTTAGACAGGGCTAGGAGTAGAAAGAGAAGAGGATTTATTTGGGAAGTTCATCTCCCACCATCACTTGCTGAGATGGATGCTGAGAAATAAAAGCATCTTAGATTCAAAATCGACCTCTCAGGTTGATATGAAGGTAAAAGTTTAACAGTTTTTTTAGGTTGACTTACCACTTAAATATTTGGATATGTGCTACCTAATTTTCTATTTACCATCTCCTCAACTGGGAAATATTTGGGTTGAATGACCTTGCATGTGTTAATTTTTTTATAAATAGTTCTTTGGCAACATTTGCAAATTGATTAGAAAATCATGTCTCTGCAGAAGGTGGTTTCAAGTTTCAGAAAGTTAAATGGTTTCCCCCATCTCATGTGACTGCATCTGCTCAACTGTCCTCCTAGTTTCTTTTGTGTCCTTATTTATTTTCTCAGTGCCATCATTGTTATAGCTTTTCTGGTGCTTTCATTCCTAGGAGCTCTTCTGAAATATTTTCTAAGTTATCCTTTCTAGAAATTGCTAGATGGTTTCTAATAAAGCCTTTAGTTTATCTAATTACCTCTTCTAGTTGTGACTTATGACATATCATGTTATTTTGGAACATAAGTTTCTTTACTTTGATTTAGTAGATCCATTTCCATGGGGCTGTGTTTTCTTGGAGGCAAATAAGAAGTAGATGAATGATTTTTAAGATTGGGTATCTTAAAACACCGTAAATTTCCCTGTTCCCAACAATATCAAAATATCAGCAACATTATATAGATTTATTTTATCCCTTGAATCCTTGATTTTGTGCCAATTCATCCATAGCCGTGTCATGTTGACATCTTTTTCAGTTTCATACTTCCCAGGGAAATTGGGGGGATTGTCTACAGCTTTCTTACCTCATCTCCTTCCCAAAGAAGTATTATTATCCCATAGGCTTCTCAATCTTTTATTACCTAAGATTTGAATTACTCTTTTTTCCTTCCAGTTAAATCAATTATTCCCAAATCCTGTATGCAACTATGACTGCTATAAGGGCCTTCAAGTTAGTTAAATGGGTGTTGAAATCATGACAAGTAGTTTGGGGGTAGCTTTCTTATCATTAAGCATATTGACTTACTACAGTCATAGTAGATCCCAGAGCTTTGTCTTCATGAGTCATTCACTAGTTACTCCCCTTTCCTGAAAGCATATTCAGAATATCGTGTGGAATTCTTTTTAACCCAAGAACATTTGATTCCTGTAAAGGTTTTAAGCAGACTTAGAATCCTTCACAGTTCTTTCCCACCCACAGCAGTGGTTTATGCCTCCATCAAGAAGGGACCATAACTATGCTTTACTCAAATTCAAGGACCCACCCCTTTCTCCCAATGCTTTATGAAACCCTACATCCACTCAGATTACTGGGAATGAATCAGCATGCCAGGTGATAACTTGATTTTTCTTAGTAAGGTCAAATGCCTTATTTCCTCAAGACATTCTTGAGCCCTGAGATGGGGTACTTACTGGCTCTTTGGTTTGGGTGCCACAGTCTCCCAGGTCCAGGGTAGGCTGCTCTAGCCATCATCCAGTGACCAGGCCTCTAGCTGTCCATTTTTTCCTCCCTGTGTTCCCCACAGCCGGTTCTTATCAAACAACTGCTTCTTCAAGTGCTTGTGACAATAAGGAGGTCTGAAAAGAGGATGTTAGAAACATGCAGAGTCCTGGGAAGCTGCCAAGTTTCTATGTGAGTGGACGCTGTTTGGCTGACTGACCACTTGACCTTTGACCCAAGCCTTGGGAAAGCTCCCTTCTTTCCGTCTATGTATGGCTTCATGTAGCTGCCTATTTATTTCCTTCTAACAGGACAGACTTTTATTTCACCAGATACTGAAGCCAGAAGATTCAGTCCCCACTGTGTGACCAACATTCATTCCAGCCAGTCTATCATTCTGCCTAAATCTCATCTCATTTTCAAGGTCTTTCCATGAGACTTTTTAATTTTACATGTGCTGAGATATTTGATGCATGAATCCTTCTGTAATGTGATTCTGGAAAATTCAGCTGCACCACACCCTTCCCCACACTGTTAATTAGGTGTAGTGTATAGTTAAACTTGTGTAGTGAATGTCTCCACCCTATTTAAATTTTGCACACAATGAGGAAAAGAACACTGTGTGAGGTGGGCTATGTGACCATCTGGAACACAGTGAATCGTGGAACAGGGTTAAACTAACTACACAATTCAATATATTTCTGAAGGATGAACTTTTAAATTTTAACTGACTTGAAAGAGGGAGAAGCAAAGGAAGCTGGGGCCAACATCATGCCGCAGGTCAGTGTGTCCATTAACAGGTAATGGTAACAAGAAGCTAAAGAGACTTGGGATGATAAGCACTTTAGTTTGAAAGTGAATGACCCCAGCCTGACCTCTGTTACAGCCATGTGGACAGAAGGAAGACAAGGGCCACCAGGCACTTGAGGAGCAGCAGAACCTTGAGGCTGAGAGTAGCTGTTTCAAATACCACAGAAAACGGAGGGCCGCAGGAGCCATCTTCTGACCAACAGGCCCATAGTGTGCAGCTAGAGCCTTCCTTTTTACTTGTGACAGGAACAGCTAATCTTTTAGGAATATGAATGTCAAACTTAAATTGAGTCTTCTTAAAAGAGCTGAAAACAACAGAAACATTGGTCAGGGTCTGTGTAAGCTGTTCTGCAGATAAAGATGTGGCTCTTCTCAGGCAGCCTGTTCTCTCTGCAAATGTTAGAGAACTTTTTTATTCACAGACAGCATTTAATTGACTTTGTTTGCCTCACACGCATAGAGTACTGAATACAGGCTATTAGATAACCACTGCTATTGTTTCCTCTTCCTGCCTGTGAGGGAAATGCTCCTATATTCAGAGAAAACTGGCAGCAGGTAAGAAGCAATCTGCTCAGTCATGAGTCACCAGGAATATGAAATTAGAGTGGAGGCACAAACCATGCATGTAAAGGGGTCAGCGAAACAAAGGATTCACTGCAATTGGTGTCCTTGTGGAGCAGGCCATGGTACTGTTTGTGCTGATTTTTCCCCACCTCCATCTACTCTCCCTCTTCCACATGTGTGGGCAGCACCACGGAAGTGCTGACCCTCCGAGATGAGGAAAGCAGAGACTCAATCCTCCTGTCAGACTTTGCTCACTCTTCATCTGTGTTTCCCAAGCAGAAGATTAGACATAAATATGGAAATGTGAGGTAAAGGGGGAATTATGGAGACTAGAAAAAAGTGTTTTCAGAGAGGACAAGAAAAGAAAGGAATAAAATTTAGGTCAATCTGGTTACTGGGTCAAAGGAAGCTACAGAGAAACATGAAAAGATAATGTATTGAAAAAATTACAGAAAAATCTTATTCCTGTAGCCAAATGAATGAACATGTTAGTGATAAAATAAAGACAATTGCATAGGTTAAAACTATGTAAATTATCAAAGATTGAAAACACAATACAATATTGTTAAATACTTCTCTATTGCTTGAAAATATTTAGAGCTATATTTCCAATTTTTATCATTGAAGAACAAACCAAATTTCTAAGTGTTATTATTTTTGAACTGTAGAATGTAAAATATAGCATGTCTTTCATGTTTGACTTGTAAATTTTCTGTATGTCTTGGTGATGATGTAATACTGAATTCCTTGAAATGTTTGAAGACTTAAGGATAAAGCTGACAAGTAATTCAGAGCCTTATTTTTTTTTAAACAGAGGAGACATTAGTTTACAATGATGTATGTGTTTTAGGAGTATAAGCTCATATCTCTGTAAATGTATTTTATCACAACATGCCTACTACCGGAGTACCAATCACACACCAACACTGCCTATTGGACGCCCTCCCTCCATCCTCCCCACCTCTTTCCATCTCCTTCTGGTAGCCTCGGTGTTGCAGCCAGATCTCTAGGGTTTGTTTAGATGGAGATTTTTGCCTTTGCTTTCTTTCTTTATATTTTACATTTGAGTGAGCGGGCTGGTATTTGTCTTTACCCTCTGACTATTTTACTTAGTAAAATTCCTTCCAGTTTATAGTTAATCTCCAATACCCAGGTTTACTTGTCAGTTGTAAAGATGGGAACTTCTGCTGGTCATCAGTCCTAGCTTTGTTCATTGCTGACCCATAAACACCAGAGAGGAATAAATTCAAGCAACCTTAGCAGCTCATTTAAATATGGCATGGAGTTTATATAAGTGATTTCACATTTTAAGTCCAAGAGCTGGAGTCCAATGAAAACACAATTTGGAACTGGGGTTTTAAAATCAGAGTTTGTGCCAATATGAAGGGATATTTGCACTCCTAGGTTCAATGCACCACTCTTCACAAGAGCTGGGTTATGGAAACAACTGAAAGGTCTGCAGTTACTGAGGAGTGAATTAAGAAGATATGGTATTCATACACAATAGAATACTACTGGGCTATAAAGAAATATAAACTGTTGCCATTGCAACAACATAGAGTTAATGGGGATTATGCTAAGTGAAGTTTTGCAGAAGAAGGTTGGCAAATACCAGATGATCTCACTCCTATGTGGAAAACAGAGAAACAAAACCAAGGAACTGATAAAATGAAACTCAAACAAACCTTAGAGATAGGACTGCAGAACTGAGGCTATTAGACAAGAAGGAAAGCTGGGATAAGAATATGGGGGAGGTGGGTGGGGCAGTGGGTGCTTTGGTAGCCAGTTTGATGTGGTGACAGACAGAAACTATTTCCCTGAACCATATACAATGTTTTACACCAATGTCACCTCAATAAAATAAACAAATCAAGTTATAAAATAAAGACAGTGTATCAAAAATACACCTGGTTTTGCACTAGTTAAAAAGATATGGCCACCATTATGTTCATTATAGCATTATTTCTGTTGCCAAGATTTGGAAAAACCTGAAGTGCCCATTGGCACATGGATAAAGATGTAGTCTACATGCAGAAAAGAATACTACTTGACTCCAAGAGAATATAAAATTCTGCCATTTGCGACAACACAGGTTTGTAAACATATAGGGTATTTTGCTTAGAAAAGTTAAGTCAGATAGAAAAAGACAAACACCATATGGTTCTACTCGTATGAGGAAGATGAAGAAACAAAACAAACAGGGCAAAACAAGAGTAAACTCTTAGATTCAAAGAACAGAATGGGGGTTACCAGAGGGAAGGGGGACCAATTGTATGTTGGTGCTTGAAAAATAGACTTGTGATCATGATGTAGCATATGCTGATGTTAAATACAATGCATCATACCTGAACCTATAAATGGGATAAATCAATGTTACTGTAATAACATTTTAAAATAAATTACATCTGGTTTTGGCATATGACACATTGCTGCTGTGTCTTTGTCGATTTACACAATAAAGGTACAGTAAAGAAGGCAATAAAAATCAAAATTTGACAGTTATTCTTTTTTTATGCCACATATAAGGCATTCAAAAACTATAAAGGGACCACACAATTCTTTCCATGTGGGATATCCTGTTGATAAATGATTATTCTTAAGCTGGTCAAATTCTCCTATTTCTAGGACCATGGGGAAAGCATGGAAAATATAGGGGGATGAAATGGTAGTGATGGAGGGTTTTTTGACTTATGCACACTAAGCATTCCTCCATGGTCGATCTTAGACATAGGGCTCCTCCACCTCCACAGACAACTCATCTTCCTCCCCAAATCTCCCACCTATACAAATTAAAAAAAGATTGAAGATGGTATGTAAAGAGTTCTAGATCTTTAAGCAAGTGATCTATATGGATACTGAGGACTAGAGACCCTGCCTAGTTAGAAATAATTCCAACAATAATGACAACCATCAGGAATGAGAACTTCCAATTATATCAAGTAGCTTTTTCTTTAGCAAACTGCAGACATAAATCATATAATATAAACCCTGAGATGTCCCAAATAATGAATTATTTTCTTTCAGTATTATTTGTAAGTACACAAGTTTGAAGTAACTCTGTCTTACCATTGTTAAGCAAGACCATGTTCAAGCAAGCAAATAGGATTTCCAAGAGAATCTTTTTAGGCAATGACAACTTTGAACAGAAAGCCTGAGCTCTCCTTTTCATGTTTTCACAAGTAGGCCCACATGTTACTGTTCTCTGTTCTGGAGCTCAGCACATTTCCTGACCCAAAGATAATATTCAATAACTGCTTGCACAACTGGATGGAAGAAGCTCCTCAGCTTGCTTTCTTAGTCTAACTTGCTTTCTGTTCATTCTTTACATTATTCTGTCATTAATCATCCTGATAAGTTGTGCATGAGAAAAGTACAGACACACCCTCCCTCCTCAACTTGTCCTCAAATGCCTCTATTCGAGGTTTTAAAACTTCTCTTTCACATTTTTTTTAATCATCACCCCAGGAGTTTTGAGTATCTTCCTTATATCTGCGAGCACCTTTTAATGATTAAGACAGTGTCTGCCCACAAGAAACCCATGATAAAGCATTAAACTACTGACTGTCATACAGTGTGAAAAACTCATGGATGAGGGTATGAAGGCAAAGGGATTGGGTGGGCAGGTGGGCCTGGACACCATTTCACCCACAGACTAGATTCGGGTTCTTGTCTAAATCCATGGCCTTTCAATAAATATATAAATATGCATTGTTTATATAGACATTTCTACTAGGGACATAACGATACTTCTGGATGTGACTAACACTAGAGTCAAGATGGGCCGACTCCGAGGGAGAAGGGCACACAGCATCTTCCTGTGTTGACAATGATTTTTTTTTTAATTGCTCAGTAGGAGTACAATGTATGCAGTGCTATTTTTTATACCATGAGTTCACCTTACATATCCACAATGAACATGCTTTTAAGAGACATAATTTTGCCTTCTTAACATTCTAGGCCCATGTCTAGTGCTTGCTGCCACATCCTTTTACTGGGGAAAGCACTTTCTCTTCCTCCTAGTCCAGGCTTCTCAGCTGCTGTGGGTGGTGCCTGCATTTTCTGCTTATGCCATGTCTACTCTGGACCCACAAAATACTCTTTCACCAAATGAGGAAAAACTCAAAGGTCTTCCACTTCTTCTGATCTTGCCTAGAAAGACTGCTGTATGGCCTGACCGTTGTTTCTTAAAAGGACCACACCCTTCCACAATCACAAAACCGCTCGGAATGCTGATGTGGGCCAGGCTCCCTGGCAGCCTGCTCCTGCCCAGACGAACTCTGCGCTGTGGCATGTCTGCTCTTAGTTGGCTGTTTGTTCTCAGTAATGAGGAGGAGGAGGAGGAGAGTCAGTCCGCTTTCACACAACAGTCTTTTCTTTCTAGATTAGTATCTACATTGTTTTCATTTCCCTGTCTTTCCAAAGGTGCAGCAAAGCACCTCCACAGTATTGCCAATAATCACAGAAAAATGTGGTGACATTTTTTGGGTAAAGGCTTTCCTGCTTTACCCATAACAATTTCTAATTTTTAATTTTTGTATCATATTAACCCAAAACCTGACACCAAGATACCACTAGGCCTGCTTCTCTCCACTCACCATCTTCTGCCTTCCAGGATATTCTCACAACTAATAATATCTTTCTCCTTGGCCTCAGTTTTTCCCCTTTGTTGTGATAGTCTCTTCCTGGGGAAGGTATATCTTGGTCTTCTTGGGCTTCCCTGACAAAATACCACTGGCAGGATGGCTAAGATGACAGGAATGTATTTCACAGTCCTGGTGGCTGGAAGTCCACGATAAAAATGTGGGCAGATTCCTGGTGAGAGAGTGCACACTTCCTGATTTGCAGGTGGCTATCTTCATTCTGTGTCCACACATGGCAGGAATTCAGAGACACCTAATGATCTGGTTTGTGTCCCTACTTATAAGAGCACTAGTCCTATTAGGGTCACTATGTTCATGAACTCATCTGACCCTATCTTCTAAAGCATCCATCTCCAAACACCATCATGTTGGGGATCAAGGCTTCAACATATGAATCGTGGGAGGACACAGTTCAGTCCACAGCAAGACCCTCGCTACCCTGGAGACCAGCTTGCAAGCTTTTACTTTCAGCACTTTCAATCATGGTTTGCATGCTGAGATGGTTCCTTTTGCTGTCTCCCATGACTGTGGCCTCTTGGAGGGAGCCCTTAGCCCCTCACGCCCAGGGTGGAGATGATGATGCTGCCTTAGATCTACTAGGGGGCTTGGAGACTGACCACTCACACTAATAGACTTGTCCTTGGCTGCTTCCCCAAGTTGTTCTCCCTCCCAGGAAGAGTCAGTGTCCCAAGAATGCTCAGAGCACAGTAAACTTATGCAAACTTATGATTCCTCAACTTCCTTTGCAATGGGACACCCCAGTTCAGGGCACCGTGTGGAATGAGCTGGATCCTCTGTCATCTCTTTTCTTTCTACTCAATCCCATACCAGTCTTCAGGGACAGTGTTCCCCAGAGCACTCACCACAGGCCCTCCTCACAGAACTCTGAATCTGAGTTCTCTTTCCAGGGATAACAGGGATGTTACCTGTGATAACAATTCACAAGCACGCACCTAACCTGCAGCATGGTCCTGCCCACATACTCCACCACCACCACATAGAATGGATTGAAAAGGTGAACCCAGACTTCTCAGCTTATCAGCCAGGTCATTCTATAGACATGATGCACTTAACTAAATTTGAAGCTATCTGAAATCAGAGCTGCAAAGAGTTACTTGGTCTGAGATGGTTAAAGGTTAAAGGGGGCTGGTTGGACCCCCCAAGTTTTCTTCCCTCTCCTTCCAGAGATCCTAATAAAATTATAGGGAAGGAATAAAAAATATGTAAATGCAAAATGAGTAAAGAGTTCACCAACAGAAAAGATGTTTAAAGAAAACCCTGGAGGGCAGAAAGCAAGAGAGTGAGGCATGGGAGGTAGCAGGTGGGCCTCCTTCTCAGAGAAACTGGAGAGGAGCGAAGCCAGAGGCCTGGTGAGGTGCAGGATGCAACTAAACACAGAGATTACCTCAAGCCTGTGAACAGACTCTCCCATTCCTGGCACTTTTTCTTTACAGGTTATCTTGTGCTATTTATTTATTTTTAACATCTGAAAATACTCTATTTTAATAACAATTAAAAAAGTATTTTCAGTTGACAGAAACAAATGTTTGGAAGAGAATCATCTCTTTGCTTCTTTCTGCATTGGCTAGATTGGGATTCAGAGCAAGGCCATAGAAAGCATGGCAATGACTGTTGCTGTTGGCAGAAAGGGACAGGCTCTTAACTCTTGGGTACCCCTTCAGAGAGACCCTCTCAGGCAATCAGGAAACTCTGGCTATAGGGACAAGTCCTAAGAAGCCACTACATTAACACAGAAATAAGAGAATCCTAGGCTTTGAAACAGTTGCATTCCCTTTGGATATGGTGCTGGGGATTGTGCTTGCGTTCATGGGGCTATTGTTTCAGTAGCCCTCTAACCATCTTATCAGAAAGCAGAGGCATTAGGGACTCAAGTTAAAATGAAAATCACACCCCAAAGCATTCACAGGAGTGGAGAATCTGGAGATCCTCCTGGCATTTGTCACATTCATAAACATTCTTCAAAAGCAGTGAAAGGCAAACTCGCAACTTCAAGCAGAAGCACTTGAAATGCTTCAGTAGGTGACTGAGGATTTTCTATTCTCAGTCTCCTGCCCCTCTGGAGTGCTGCCGCTGAGGAGCTGGTGAACAAGCAGTGCAGGAAGGAAGACATTTTAAAGAAGAGATTTAAATGGTAAGAGGAGGCAGACGCAATGTGGGATGAGACAATTCACAGATAATCTGGAATGATTTGGAACATACTTCATCAGGAAAATTGGGGGAGCAAAGAGCAGTGCATCCCAGAGAGAGCTGGGGAAGCAAGTGGCACCCTGCTGGGTGTGTGACCAGCTCTTCCATGCAGTACAGAGGAAGACTACTTATGGGAAAATATACACAAATATTCAGGCAACAGTGAAATCCATTCCCTTGGTGTATTTCACATCATATCAGGTCAATGTTATGTATGGTTTTTTTTGTAACATTGTTCCAAAGGATGTTTAAGGATTTGGTAAGGGAAGCTAAAAATGATCTTTAATGCTGGGAGGAATCAATGAACTAGGACCTGATTTTGATGACTATTCAGACTCTGCTGTTACTTTCTGGGCTGTGTCTTCCTTCCCCCACACTGGAGGTCATGTCATAAGGGCTTCATTTATTTTTCATGACTCCCAGCAAAGGAGGCTTGGTGGGTAGTCTCCTTATTTTAGTGGGAAAAAGGCAAAGATGCCTAGACGTTGGCACTGAGGTGCCACTTCTGACTATAGGGTCCCACCATCCTGTTCCCTGAGAGGAACAAGCACCAGTTTCCTGGTGGGACCTGAGGCTGGACATTCCCAGGAAGTTGCCACTGACATGCTTTCCCAACCTTTCCTCCATTCACATTTCCATCACCCTCTCCTCAAAATATCTCCCTTGATCTTTTTTTCTTAATAAGTCATTTACTAAAGCGAACTTATACCCTGTCCCACCCATCCACCAAAAAAGAAACAAAAACCAACATATGGACAAATAATATTCAAAGTATAGCCACCCAAATTCCACAGGATTTGACAAGAACACAACCCAAAACAAGTTCCATGGCTCTGTTTACCTAACTACAGAAAAATTTGGAGTGGGGGGGGCAGTAGGAGTGTTCCCAGATCAAGAAGAAATGACAAGGTCAAATCTCCAGCAGATCTCACAGTTCTGGTATCTCAATAGATTTTATTTGCTGTCTCAAACAGTGGGATTTGGCAAGAAGGAGGCAGAAGACTCTGATTCAATGTACAGAAGAGCTGGGGCAAGAAGCAAAACTGCTTCTAGAGGTTTCAGCTAAGTAACTGGATGAAGCGAAAGGTTAGAACCCCTCCAAAGAGATGCACTTGCTCTGATCAGAGGGTGATGTGGATGATGACTGTGGGGTAAGCGAGTTAGTTAGACTTTTTGCTGTATGACCAGCACCTGTGGTATTGCTCCTTCCCCATGATTGTATAGGCCTGGGCCCAGTGGTGTGCTCATGTGTTAGTGGGCTCACCAGGACCTGGGAGGCTAGGCTACAAGAGCAACACTAGCGTGAGCGAGAGAACACAAGAGAAAACACTAGAGAACACAAGAGAGAGAGACCAGAGGAAAAGCATAAAGATTCCTTGGCGTGGGGTGGGGGGAGGTGCTGGGGAGCTCACCTGCCTCCATGCTTCCCTGGCTCTGTTCTGCCTGGCTCTGCCAGATGTGTCTGTGTAAATGCTAACATCAGACCGGTGAGCCCAATGCCTGTGTGTTACAATTGGCATCTCAAATAGGATGTTTGCAGGACTATTAGTTACCTTACGATGACTTAGCCTAGGGAGAACTGATTGTGGCAGAAGACACTTTTGTGCAAGGAAACATTTGCCCTGCTTCCCTAATTTGTTTCTTCAAGAAGTGCTAAAGGCATTCCTCTTACATGTTTATGGTTCAGAGATGACTAAAACATGTGCCTAAGCAGAAAACTATCAAGTTAGCAGAAACAATCACCTTTTATCTAGGTTGTCAAGGAAATTTATTCTAGCAGGTATTTACCAATGTCTTCGTGGTTTTTGGGGTGAGCCAGCCGTCCTTATGTGCATCACGGGCAGGGTTTTAGGTGATTAGGATGCAAGAGGTGTTTTAACCACTGTGGTCCCTCTTCCTCTTCTGCTATTGGATCCTGAAGTTTTCATATTGTCTCACTAGATACTCAGAGTTTCATGAGATAGCTGACTATAGCCTGGTCCATATTTTCCAGACGTTGGATCAGGGATGTGTTTAAAGCCAACCCTTTTTGAACCTTCCCCACCACAGGTTTCATATTCTAAACATGGTGATGGAAGAGGTCAGTGTTTCTCCTGTGATTATACCAGAGGCTGTTAGAAAAGAAATAAAAGATAGGATAGGCCCCAAATGGAACCGTTCATGCCACCTGCCAACAAGAGCTAATCAAACTGCACTTTCAGCCTCTCTCACCTGTACAGGCAAATTTACTTTAATTTTTTAAATAAATTATTTATTTATATAATTTATATAATAATTTATTTATATATATATTCACATCATTTTAATCCCCGGGGATCACCCACCATCTCCCCTCCCTGGGGATCACCCACCAGCTGGCTGCTCCAGCTGGTACCCCAGTTGTGTACTTTCATTTGGTTGTCCATATATTAGTGAAACCATTTGGTTTCTGTCTTTTTCTTCCTGTCTTGTTTCTGCTAATATGATTTCTTCTAGGTACATCCATGTTACCATAAATTCATCTAATTTGTCATTTTTAATTGATGAGTAATATTCCATTGTGTATATATACCACATTTTTTTCATCCAGTCATCTGTCTTGGGGCATTTGGGTTAACTCCATGTCCTTGCAATTATAAGTAGTGCTGCCATAAATATCCAAGCGCAGGTGTCCCCTTGTACCCACACTGAGGTTTCCTTAGGGTAGATTCCCAGAAGAGCAATTGCTGGGTCAAATGATAGTTCCATTTTCATTAGTTTGAGGGTCCTTCACACAGCTTTCCATAGTGGCTGGACCAGTTTACATTCCCACCAGCAGTGTAAGAGTGTTCCTTTTTCTCCATATCCACACCAGCACTTGTTGTCTGTTTATTTGATGTGGGCCCTTCTTACTAGTGTAAGGTGGTATCTCATTGTGGTTTTAATTTGTATTTCCCTGATTGCTAGTGACCTTGAGCAATTTTTCATGTGCCTGTTGGTCATTTGTATTCCCTCTTTGGAGAAGTGTCTTTTTAATTCTCCCCATTTTTTGATTGGGCTTCTTGTTTTGTTTTAGTTTAGTTGTGTAAGTTTCTTGCGGATCTTCGTTATAAAACCCTTACCACTCTTCTGGAGGGGAAGAATTTTTTCTCCCATTTGGTTGGGCTTCTTTCAGTTTTTTATGCTGTCTCTTTTGCTTACAGGCAAATTTAAACTGATCAATCAGGAGTTTCTTAGTCAGCACTGTGAAGCAATCTGCATAACAAGCCCCTACTTTCCTTAATATAAGGGGTTTTACCTAAAATAATCTTTCTTTTACTAATAACATCATCCCAACCTCTTTCTGTGATGAAAGCTTTCTATTTTATCTAACTTTTTGAAGCACCTTTCTACTTACTGGATGGATACTGCTTTCCTTGTAAATCATTTGATAAAATAAATTATATCCTTGAAGTGTAAATGAGTTTTTCCACACCATCCACATTAGCCTTTGTGATCAGCACCTATGATATTGCGTCCTTCTCATGATTGTGCATAGCTGGCCAATGGATGTGTGCATGTGTAAGTGTACACACCTGGAACAATGAGCCAAGGGATAAAAGAATAGCATCACCCTGTGGGGAGACTCGAGTGGCTGTTTCCTTGTCAGTTGGATTACCTTGTTCACTACTAAAAATCCAGTGAAGATGATGCCAAGGACTCCAACATTCTTTTTTAGCTGCTAGAACTGATGATGAACTTCTCCAGATTGGGATGGTTGCAAAACAGCCCTAAAATTAGCTTGGTTGGAGTTTTGTTATTTAAACAGGTCTTGCCCTATAAACTCAAGGGTGACATACCTGCTGCAACTGCACACGTCAGACTGGGCTCTTGTTGGTTTTGAGTAAAGGTGGTCCTTTCTTCTACCATCATGGTCTCTCCCTCACTGCAGATTCAAATCCATCCAAACTCCTGAAACAGGGAAGACCAAGAGCTCATAACCATGATGAAGAGGTTGAGAAGAATCTACCTATGCTGTGTCAAAGTGTTCTACTGACTTCTGGAAGACCACAGTTTCTTTTTTGGATCAATCTTTATAGATCTTTAAAAAAAATAGTTATCACCATTCCAGCTTACAAAATTCTCCATTTGACTTTGGTCCAGGTAAGTAGTTTTCAGCCTTGACTGATCATTATTTGTTGTTCATTTGAAATGACCGGTGTTCTAGTCAGGTGAACACCACTTGAGACTTTTTAGGATACGAATTTGGGGGACCCTCTTCAGAATTACTGAATCAGAAGTTGTGGTGGAAGTGCTAAGCAATCTGTTTTCACAAATTCTTCAGGTGATTTTGATGTCCAAGTGTGAAAGTCTACTCTACTTCAGAACAATCGGAGATGTTCTTGGCTCAGCACAGAGTTTCCTGATAAAATCATCCAATGTTGAAAATATTGTTAAGTCAAAATTGCACTTAATAGGTCCAACTTACCAAAGATCAGTTAGCCTAGCTTACCTAAAAAATGCCAGAACACTTAGAGTGGCCTACTTGTTAAGCAAAATCACCTAAACCCTATTTTATAGTAAATATTGAATATCTTGTGTAATATTTAATACTCTACAGAAATTAAAAAGCAGGATGCTCTAATGCAAAATTTGAAATATGGTTTCTACTAAATGTACAATCACATTTTGCAACATCACAAAGTTGAAAAATCTTGACCATGGTTAGTCAAGACTGTCATTCTAACTCTTCGGGATGGGGTGAGAGAGGCAAGGCTGTTAAAAGTTCACCAGGTAATTCCAATGTGCAGTTCAAGTGGAACCTGTCTCATCCCTGCCCTGAAATGACAGTAGCTACAGATGTAGGATTAAGGGGAATCATCAAGCTTAAGCAACAAGGAAAAGGAGAGATGAAAAGAAGCAAGGAGAAACAGGTCATAAATTAACTCGGGATTTTGTTTTAATCATATATTGTAAGATGACAAACATGGAGACACCTTCCTTGAAAGATGAGTTGGGACTCATTGTTGCCATGAGGGTGAAAGAAGGTGAGGAAAATGTAGGTAGAGCTTTTACGGGATTTTCCTGGACAACATGAGTGAAGTAAATGAAGTAGGCTAAGTGAATTTAAGACTGGATCATTTGAGTAACTTCCATAGGAACTGGGCTATAGGGGTAAATTCTAGTTGTGTGTTATCTGGCCCTGGGGTGACTTAGTTGGTGTGTGAGAGCTGTGTCAAGAATGTGACTGGGTTCTGGGTTTGTTAGTCTACCTCTCAATGGTATGTTCCCAGCATAGTTGTTTTTCTCTAGGGAACAAGAGGGACAGTCTCTGTCTAAGACCATGAATTCTGCCCCCCCCCATGTCACAATGTCATATATATATACATATATATATGAATATATAAAAAAGAATTAACACAAAAGTCAAGCCAAACAGAGCCCAGGTTTGACTCTCAGACTTGCTCTTAACAGCAAGCTTGACTTCCTTCAGCTGCAGTTTCTTCTCCTCTAAACTGGAAATCATGACATCTCAAAATTAAAACCAATCATACTATCTTCATTTGAAGGCCATAGCTCCATCTGAAGTAGGAGGCACTCACACTGAAAATGGAGAAGAAGTGCTAAAATCTTGGCAAAGAGGGTCCAGGAAACTTCTTTACTGAAGCCTTATACCTGCAGACACCAGAATTCACACACTTATTTCATTGCCTCTACAGCCCTATGATGCCAGGTATAGATATTCTCATTTTCAGGTGAGAACCCTGAGACTCATGGGACCCCAAGATACCTGGTTGTGTCCCAACTCTTCTCCTCCATATGGAGAATTATCCGATTATTCTCAGAGAAAGTTCTATAATTCATGAGTCTGAAATTCCTCAGTTCTCACTCTAGGCCTAGGGCCCAAATAGAGCTGAGCAGAGGCTAATAAGATCACAGCTTCATTCCTTCTCACAAAGCAGGTCGGCTTCCTTTGGAACGCTAGAAAATTCTTATTGTTGAAAATGCAGACTAAACCTTATTCACCTGCATATCCTGTGTAGGGCAAGTAAGCTCCCCTCAGCTATTTGAATGTTATTCAAATAAAGGATTAAAAGCCATCTTATTGCTATCTCCAAATGCAAAAAGAAAAAAATCCCATGTTTAGAATAAGGGATTTGTTATTTGACTATAAAGAAAGGTTTCTTTCTTTACAACACGAAATAATGGAAACCCAGGTATGGAAAGCATTGAAGATGACATTCTAGACTAATCCGGTTGCTGTGCCCCACCTCCACTCCACCCCACAAAAGTTGGAGTTCTTTCCAAAACACCTCTGAAGAGTGGCCTTGAACAGCTTCAGTAACAGGAACAGATCTTTGGAAGCAGTTGGCTCCATTTAGTCTGAAGGCAGAATAAGTTAAGGAGCCAAAGTGTTAGGTTTGATATCCTCGTTTCTCCAAGCTGTCCCTCTTCAGGGAGTGTACTTCCCTATTACTTCTGTACAAATTTAGAGACTTAACATAAATTTTCTACCCAACAGTTCTGGAGGTCTGAAGTCCAAAATGGGTTTCATTAGACGAAAATTAAGGAGTCAATGGAACACTATGTTCCTTCTAGAATTTCTAGAGGAGAATCTGTTCTTTTGTTTTTGCCATCTCTTAGCGGCCACCTGTTATCCTTGATTTCTTTCCTTACACTTCAAAGCTAGCAGGTTAGTATCTTCAAATCTCTCACTCTCCTGCTTCCCTCCTTCAATTGTGAGGACTTTGGTGATTAATTGGTCAACGCAGAAAACTCAGAATAATGTCTCAATCTCAAGAGACTAGTCACATCTGCAAAGAGCCTTTTGCTCAATAAGGTGACATATTCATAGTCCAGGGCTCAGGACACAATCAAATTCAGAGGTCACTACTCTGCTCATCACAGAATTTCACCCTAGAGTGAAAGACAAGTTGAAGGAAAATAAACTGAAGATCTCTCAGAGGGAGAAGAGAAGGAGGACTGGCTGAGGGGCATAGTTGATGGAGAACCTCCATGTTTTAGAACATGTGGGGCTGCAGATTGGATACCCTAGTTGGTATACCCCTCCAGGCCTGGGGTTCTCAACCTAATTTCAAAGGATCTTAATACCAAATTTGGCATAGAAGAAATAAAAACTCCCTTTAAGTGTTGCCCGAACTTAGGCAAACAAGATATCAATAGGCGATATTGTGGCAGGCACCTATAATCCCAGCTACCTGGGAAGCTGAGGCTGGGGATTGCTTGAGTCTGTGGTACCCTGGGCAACAAGACCTTGCGGTTTCATGGGCAAAAATAGCGAGACCTAGTCTAAAAAAATCAATAGGAGATATCTGGAATAGAATAATCTAGACTAACTGGAGAACAGGATCTTTTAAAAAGTTCCAATGTGAATCTAAATAGTGATAAGGGGACTCTTTAACGACTGACATGGAAATTTTTCTGCATCCTGGCAGCAAATAGAAGTGGAGCAGAGTTTTAATTAAGAGATGGAGCATGTTTTCATCCTGGTATAAAAACACTCTCTAGCACTGTGCCTCATTGGGGATTCTGTGCTATTAGAATTGCTCCGAGTGGACAGTGAAGAATCAGAGAGTGCTTTCTTCTTATTTAATAGCAGTAGGGAGTATGTTCTTGTGTTTTAATCATCTTTTAGGAGTACACTCAATATTTCCACCTTTCCAATCTAATTGTAGTAGGCTGGGAGAGCAAATCCATGAATCATACTTTTGAGTCCTCTTTGGGACTTGATTTTACAGCTAACATGGTAGATTCTAGAAAAAGAGATTTATTGACAATGATGATTCTAAGGAATTCCCAAAAGGTGGCAGCCAGAAAGCACAGTCACCCTCAGTGTGACAGAAACAAGAAGGCTCATGGGAAGATTGGAATAATAGGGCTGACTTTGTGTCTTTTGTCCAGTTTGGAGTTTTCCCCTACAGCTTTTTCTCATTACAATTGCCAGTGTTGTCTTTCTAGAAAGCAAAGCTCTCCACCCCCCAAAACCTAATTTGTCCTGGTTTAACACAGTATGACTCTTCATGTCCTCTGAGCCTCACCTTTGACCTGCCCTCTTTTCCTTCATCTACACCCACATTTATAAAAAAAACTCTCAGGTGTTGCCATACTGCTAGCTCAAAGTTCTACAAGCAGCTAAGGTCTACAAAAATAAACAAGAACTGAGTGTATTCGACTATTATTTGTTTATATGTAAAGCTCTTCACAAGAATGAGAGGTCCCAGAGGCAGAAACTTGGATTTCCCAAAGCACTGAGCTTGTAAGTGTAATGACAGAATGAATATCAGTGTCCCCAATGTTTAGTTCGGCACCTAAACACAGCAAGTGCTTCTTAGATGTTTATTAAACAGATGATTAGACAGACTCAGTAGGACTTAAGGAACAGTTAACATAAAATAGTTGGGTTAATTTTGTCATCATTTTTCAAATAAAAATATCTGGGCATTCCTGATATTATAATATAAACCAAACTTACAATAGTAATAATAATAGATCAGTTATTTAACTAAAGAAATTTCAGCTATATTGAGTTTTGCCATTCATTTGAATATAAAGTGGTCATAGAGGCCACACTTTATTCATGGAGTTAGAACATAAGTGAAAAAGAGGAGAATGATTCTCTACCGTGTGTTCTTTCTGCTCATGAAAACCTGAGGTCAGGTTCGTGGAGTCTGTTGAAGTTTAACTATCAACAAATGAAGCTGTGGGTGGTCAGACAGGATGTGTACTTACTTCCTTTTCTGTCAGTCATTATCCAATGTGTTTTGTTTTTTTTTTTTTTTTTTTTTTAAATAACCACCAACATGCACTACAGAAAAAGATCATATAGAAAAAAAGGCTATATTTCCTGACCCTGAAACACACAGGTAACAGAACCTATAAGCTCTACCCCAATGCATGAACTAGAATTGCTGTAGTAGGGAAGAGGGAATCAAAATGGAATAGGTCTACATTCCCATCCTCTGTTAGGGTGTTTATCAATCAGTCAGAAAAGGAATCTAATGTGAAGGATAGGAAGTAGCAGTTGTCTGGGGAGAATCTTAAGAGACATGACCCAAAGCAGAGTGGGGATCTATAAGGTAGATCTAGGGGGGCTGCTATTGATACAAACCAGCTTCCACCAATTTCTGGTTCACTGAGCTCAGGTTCACATTCCCAAGAGAGGAGATTCCTGTTGGTCTAGCTTGGGTTGCATGTCTATCTGTTGAACATAAAAGAACAAGAATATTGATTGAAACACCAACCAATGTAGAAGAAGGGGAATTTCCTCAGAAAAACTAAGTGCCTTTATCAGCATTAAAAAGGAATGGAGGCTAAAATAATAGATTTCTATGACAAAGGACAAAGTTCAGCTTCTTCCTCTCTAATGCTTAGAGAAAGGTAAATGCTGAAGCATTATGTTTAAAAGACACTCAGTCCTCATTATTTGTCAATTTTGGATTTGTGCATTTGCCTACTCCCTACAATTTATCAACAATCACTGAATCCAGGCTGTTGCTGTTCCCCGTGGTCCTTCGCAGACATGTGCCCCATGGGGGTGCTGTCCTAGTCAGTGCGTATGTTCCCAGCTGAGGCAAAATGAGTCCACGCTCTGTTTTCTTGTCTCTACAATTGCTGTGAGTGTGTCCTCTTCCCTGACTATTTAGTGCCACTATGGTTTGGTTTTTTTTTTTTTTTTTTTTCTTTTTGGGTTTTTTTTTTTTTTTTTTGCAATTTTGTGCTTTCATGTTCTTAAAATGCCCTCTGCTCTCTAAAATACTGTAAGTGCTGTGTTCACAAGCACAATGCTGTGATATGTATGATAGAGGAGCTGCACTCAGGCACCAGTTACCATGCTGCTAGCTGTGAGTTCAGTATAAATAAATCAATGCTGTTTATTAAAGAAGGTGTCTTTAAACAGAAGCACAGAGAGAAGGAGGTCACATATTGATCAGTTGACTAGAAACTCACAGGAAGTGGTCCCTGTGTTTCTCCTAAGAATAAGGGCTTGGTATTTACTAATTCAGCAGCCCAGGCAACTTTATTATACCAGTGTACTGGAAAGAATGAGATTACACAGTATAAATGCTCAGATTCTTGGTCTCTGGACTTTAAGTTTCTATACTACATTTATCTCTGATTTATGGTTATTTCACTTCAAACTAGCTATTTTCTCATAATTCTTAAATATTTATGAATTTATTGCCATTTAATTATGTACCACATCTAGATCTTGAGTCTTCTCACCCCAGTCTTAGGAGGGGAAGAAAAAATTGGAGAACTCGTCTTCCCAGGAAAGATAACAAGAGCTTCCTATCATATTTAAAAGACTACAATCTTTTTTCCATTTAAGGGAAGCAATCAGCTC
This sequence comes from Uropsilus gracilis, assembly GCA_004024945.1. NCBI lineage: Eukaryota > Metazoa > Chordata > Mammalia > Eulipotyphla > Talpidae > Uropsilus > Uropsilus gracilis. Next base: position 35,468 of record PVHY01005619.1, on the reverse strand, counting down.
AGTTCACACAAATGCTACATTTCCCTTGCAAATGAGCTTCATTACCAGCCTGTATTATGACTTTTCCCTTAACTAGAATGAACTTCTTTCTTATGACTCTGGGTTCTAGTAGAACATTGTCTCAGCCCTAAATTATGTTCTCATCTATAACCACATTTATTAATGAATCTGGCAAGAGGTTGTATGAAAGACGTTGCAAGGAGCTAGTCAGCCCAGTGAGATTTCTCTCAAATAGTTACCCTGGAGTTATAGAAAATATTATTTATAGGTATTTTATTTTTCTTCAGCCTAAAACTATTAGTGCTAAGCTTATAATTATTTAGAAACAATTTCAGATGACTTGGCTTGAGCTGAAATAAAAAACAAAAAGCCCAAAAGTTCTGATTCCACGTAATTATCTCCTAATATATCATGAGGCCTCATTACTAATACTCTTCTCTAGACATACATTATTATACAAAACAGCTCTTTTGCTTAGAGGAAATTTTCCTGTGATTGTATTCATAGAAAATTTATTTCAAATTACAGTATTTTTATAATGCAATCTTATTCTATGGATAATCTACATATTTAACAGGTAACAAGAATATGTTAAAAATTTACAAAATAAGGAATAGAAATAACTTATAAAATAAGAAATAAATCACTAATATAAAAATAAGACTGAATTCACCAATATGGAATTAACATGTGAATTTTGACAAGATGCAATTGTTCATCTATTCACTTGATAAAGACTGGAAAAGACGGCAAAAGAGTAAAGACTCGGGCTCAAATCCTGCATAAATACAAAATAACATATAAGCAAAAACAACAGTAGAGGAGCAACTTATCACAAAGAAAAATAATAACAGAGATGGTAGGAAAGACTGTAACATAATGTTACTTTAGGCACAGAGACCCAAGGGTGTGGGGGACCAGTTGGAAAAAGGGCTTTTTGTGTGTGTGTGACTGAGGGACTCTGTATCATAGAGTCCCATATCAGGGATCTAATGCCTAGTTCACTGCCTTGTAGAGAGTAGCACACCAAATCAGGTATGAAAAATAAAGAGATTTTCCTTAGGAGCATGATGGGAAACTAGGGGGCAGAGATCTATGGCTGAGTCCCGAGGGAGCAGATAGTTACAGACAAAGGTGGATGCCAATGACTAGAAGTCAACCAAGGAATAAATCAGTTCCAGAGGATAAAACACCTGGGACCAATCTCTTCTGGTAAGGGCACCTGAGGCCATCAAGTAGTCCTTGTGACTCTCCGTGTAGTACCTGCCCAAGGTAGTGACTGTCAACCTGAGCTTACAGCCCCAACTATAGTAAGTTAGAGTTTAAGCATTTGGGGAAGGTCCAAATGGTAACTGGGGAGCAGAGTGATGTCCATCCATGGCCTCTCTGTTGTGTGAAACACCTATCCCATACCTGCCTATGGCCAGTGATGGGATTACATTCACCTATAGCACCTACCACCTCTTAACCAGAGTTTAATGGCACCCAGGCACTGACAACCGGAGCTTATACTTCCTGGGAAAGATCCTCTCATAGAAGTTGCTGGGTCTACACCCTGGCTTCAGACTCCTCCCAATCAGCTTCTTGCTGAAACCAAAACCTCTTAGGACTGGAAGAGGTCTATAAGGAGAGTAATCTTTTATGGAAGGAGCCCATAAACGCTGAGAAACACCTGACCTTCATTCACCATTGAATACTACTAGGACTGCAGCCTGAACCCACAATCCCCAGATCATTCTGCTTCTGTTCAAATCCCTGGGGGAAAAAATAGAACATGCTCCTGTTCAAATCGCTAGGGAAAAGATAGAACCTGAAAATTAGAGCTGTATCACAGCTGAGAAGTCAGTCTTAGCCTGAGTCTTCTGGGAAAGCTCTGACTGGGGAACTGGCCTGGAAGAGAGGGTGTTTGCAGATTTCCCCTTCAGCTCAGACGGGTATAGCCTCTAGGAAGCTTGGAATTCCTGGTGATTTCTAGTACAATCTCCTTATTTCCAGCTGCCCTGGCTCCTTCCCTGCAGCAGCACTGGAAAGCCAGTCACCCAAACAGGTACAGAGGCATCAATTTATGAAGTATAAGACAAATCAGTCTCCTGGGTAAATGACCAAGAGTTATATCCTATAATCTGTAATCTTAATATAAAGTCGACACATCAAGGAAAGAAAGCTGTTTAACTCAACCCAAGGAAATGAACATACAGTCTTTTTAAAAATTAAAAGACAGAGAAATACACTAAGGGAAGAACAACAACTTTGGAAATTCTAAATGGAACAGAAGTAGGTAATTTACCTGAAAAAGAATTAAAGCAACAGTCCTAGTGATGCTTATTGAAATATGGAAATAGTCTATGACCATACCACCCTGAACGCGCCTGATCTTGTCTGAAATATTGAAATATTTCAAAATTAACAAAATAAGAACTACAACAAAGGTAGAAAAAACAAGAGCGCTACAAACAGAAATAATAAAGCTAAAGAACATAATAAAGAAACTGAAAAATGCAATTGAGGGACTCAATAGTAAAAGTAGCAGAGAGAATAGTGAGTTAGAACAGAAGCAGTCAAAAACTAGACTAGCAAAAAGAAAAATAATTCAAAAAATGAAAATAGTATAAGAAATTTATGGAATAATATCAAGAGAAACAATATTGGCATTATAGTGATCAAAATGAAGAAGAGTGAAAGAGGTATAAACATTATTTGAAGAAATAATTATTGAGAAATAGTAATTGAGAATATCCCTAACTTGGGGAAGGAAACAGGCAACCAGAACCCAGAGTCTCAAAGAGTTTATTGGTAAAAACTGAAGATAATAATAGAATACTAAAAGAATCTAGAGAAAAATAAACCCTATCCAAAGTAACTCCTTTAAGATTATCTGCAAATTTCCTGAAACCATGCAGGCCAGAAGGGAATGGAATGATATATCTAAAGTGCTCTAAAAAAGGAAATATTTAAATGGATAATACTCTAGCGTGATAGATTATCATTTTGAATTGAAGGAGGGATGAAGAATTTTATAGATAAAAAATAATTGAAGGACTCATACTCTTGAACTAATTTTGTAAGAAATAATACAAGGATCTCTATAAAATGAAAAAAGCCCTACTTAGAAATAATAAGACACCAAAATACACAATATGTTGTAGGAAAAGAGTAAAAATATGGGATATTGGCATGAGGTCAGAATTAATCTGCCCAGTGGATTGTTAGTATAGAACCTTATGTATCTATAGCTCATGATAAACTCAAAACAAAAAAATTCATAGAAGAAACACATATGCAACTGAAAAAGGAATTCAAACACAAAAAACCAGGAAGGTGAGTGAGCACAACAGAAGAGAATAAGAGGGGGTGAGGTAGGTGGGAGCAAGGGTGGAAGGAGTCTAATGGATGGTGATGGGTGTTTGTTAAAAAAAAACTAAAGATTATAAAATTGATAAATGCTATTATTAAATAACATTAAATATATTTTTATGGAAGTGCAAGCAAATAGGCACACTCATAAGTTGCTAGGTGTATGAACACTTCCTTCAAAGGGGGAATGCATTGATAACAGTGACACATTGATGATATGTGTTTTGAATTAATATGTCTTCATAAATGTATCCTTCATAAATATAACCAAATAAGTCATTTGATTAAATAATTATATGCAAAGACAGTCAATGAAGCATTGTTTATATAGTGAAAGTTGGGAAAACATAGTAGGTCTATAATATGAGAAGTGTGAATGAATTATGGTATCTCCATTGGATAGAGTATTATGCATTCATTAAAAAATATGTGTTTTGAGCAATGAGCAATGTTCACTAAAACCACAGTGCTATACTAGTTTATAGTCCTCACACTGATAAAAAGTTGTAAGTGTAAAAATCTGGTGTATTCATAAGGATGAGAAATAATGTTTATTTTGTATTCTACTTGTGGGCATAAAGCTGTAATAGCCCTTTTGAAAATGAATTTGGCAATCGCTCGTTACATGGATAATGCCCATACACAACAACTCTACTTCCAAATAGATTCTCTAGGGAGACTCTAGTGTATGTGAAAAAGAAGACGTGGGCAAGAATGTTAATACAAGGATGTTTGAGATAGAAGAAACACAGGGAATAATAAACACACGCTTTGTACAATAGTGTGCTGGAAACAGTGGTGATTAACGGCTTATTAGCATACAAATCACCTGGATGAATCTCCAAAATAAGATGGTTCTCTCAAAAATGATGAGGACAAGAAAATGAAAATGAAGAAAAATACATACAAATCATATGCTACTTCAGTAAAAGAAAAGCGAAACTAACAAAAAAAAACTGACCAATTATGTATTTAACTTGAGAATAGAAACATATGAGAAAAAAATATAACTAAACGTATAAAGTAGTAGTCACCAAAATCTGAAAAAAGGCTGCCTCTTAGTAAAAGAAAATGAATGAGAATTGGCCCAGGAAACACAGGCATTCTTCTGTGTGAGAACAAGGTATTTCTTTGCCTGGGGGTTGGACACAGCTGTCTCTCTTATATTTTTACTATTATTAAATAATGTATACTCTAAAAAATATGAAAGGTGCCAGGCATGGAGGGATATGCCTGTAATCCCAGTTACCTGAGAGGCTGAGGTTGGGGATCACTTGAGTCTGTGGGTTTGAGACAAGCCTGGGCAACATAGCGAGACTTAGTTTCTTTAAAATAAAAAAAAAGCTTTGAAAGGTAAGGTATGCAATGAAACAATGTATAATCAATTGAAAAAACAAAATACAAAATTATATTCAATAGAATTGGATGGGTATCTACATGTAGCATGTTTATGTATTACATGTGCATGTGTGTATCATATATTCTACATATGCATCACACATGATATTTACTAAGAGGCATAAGATTTAACATGTAATGTGTATATACACACAGCAACTAAATGGCCATTCATTACCTCTAGGTATTGGAATTTTGAGTGATGTTTATTTCTTCTCACAGAGATACCATTGCACATCAGAAAAAAAATGTATTAAAATGTTTTAAATTGGAAGCTTGTATTCACTTGGGTCTTTGATTGGTATGTGCTTTAATCAATTTAATCAAGTTAAATTGTGAGCTTTCTGGGGGCCCTCATAAATGTCTGTTAAAGCAGAATTTGAATGCTGCAGAAGCATCTTTGGAAGGCTCTCAATTACATAGTAATATTCCCCTTGGAGACAAAAATAATCCTAGCAGTCAGAATTGGTAAAAACTCCTATTAGCAGTTATCAGTCTTAGAAAAGCTGTTCCTTGAAAGAAGGAACAAGTCTGTCGTGGGGAGATGAAAGAAAGCTGATTTCACTTATTTTTAATCCCTGCACATGTCCCAGGGAAAGGAGAGGGGAGACAGCTTTTAACGATGTGCTTAGACTATTCGTAGTTGACATTCTGCCAATTAAAGAGACTATTCAAAACATTTTTGACCTGATTTTAGTTTTCCTTTGCATCACTTCTGCTAGTCTTCCCTAGAGAGAATTTTAGAATAAAAAGGAGTTTCTCATGGTCATGAGTTCAGAAACCCTGCTCCTGACTATCACTTGAGATCAGATGGCTTTATGCATAGTGGCTAGGACTTGAATTCAGTGATTGTTCAGTTCTTAGACCTCCCTTCAAGATTCTGTTTCAGAATATATAATCCACACAAAGAAGCAGAATAAATAGAATTCACTTAATTCTGCATATAAACTGACAAAATATTTGCAGCAGGCTGAAAATGTAACTTAAATAATTGAATGAGCACTACTTTGTTTTTGAATCCACTTTAGTGATAAGTCTGAGACTTGGAGCTTTGGGAAATAGACAGTAACTTCCTTTTATTTGTATGGGGTATTCCCCCCTTCTCTGTCACCTAATAAAGGAAGTTCCAAGCAGGCTTACCCAGGCCATGGAGGCTAGGAAGCCTCTCTGCCATCTCTCTGGATTCACCTGGGGTTGTGGCCATTGGTGGGCCCAAGAACCTTGTTCTGAACATCAAGGGCAAGTGAAGGGCATCCTCTTTGTGTTCCAGATTGACTCAAGAGTTCCAACTAAAGAACAAAGTGGGGGAAAAAATCAAGATTTCCAGGAATGTTGGCGGTGCTGAAAGTAAAATATGATGCTATGTTTATTTGTCAGCACTTTATTGTAGAAACAATGACAAATACAAAGGCACAAATCATTAATATACAGCAGGATGCATTTTCACAACATGACACTGAGGTTTACATGAAAATGTATGTGGATGAGATAGTAACTCATCCTCTCTGTTTTTCTACATGAAAAACACAGACTCCCTAAAACTGTAACATGGAGCACAAAGTGAAGCTGAAAAGAGCCTATGTGAAAATGCATCTATAAATCTTTGGTGCAGTCTGTGTGAAAATTTGGCTGTAAAATTGTTCTCAGGAAAGTTTTAGTACCAAATGCCAAGCCAACTACAGTGCCCACTGCCTCCCAGCATATCCCCAAGCTCTTGCGGGTCTGTGGTATCGCTACATCTCTGAGGCTGCTCCTTCCCTTTCAACCCTACCTTGAGCTGAACACTGGAGCCAAAAACATGATGAGAAGGGTGACCTGACTTCTGTGAGTCAGCTGCCCAGGGATGTTGGTGTGGGGTGCTGGAGGAGTGAGGTGGGAGAGCACCCAGAACTTCGGCTTCTGTGGGACCCCTCTCAAGGTCTTCCTCTGGCAGCTGTCTTCTTCCCTGCTGCCACATGTGCTTTTTTCTGCCTTCCCCAGGGTTCTGGGTAGCCTTTGAGTCTGTGATGATAACCTTGGTGGGACATGTTAAAAGGTGGCAAATATTTCACTTTGTATTTCAAAACTAGGGTTTTGGCTGAGTGGAAGTAGAAGACGTAGGGAGGTAGAACTATCACTAGTGAATGACGGAACGTGGCAGATCCTAGGCCAGTCTTGGGATGTCATTGAGGCCACTGAGGCGTGACTTGCTTTACCATCAAATGTCATTGTAGGCGATATCATGAGTGTTTTATCCTTATTCCCTTAATCCTCATCCCCAAAGGCCTGTCATAACTTCTGCTGAGGCACCCACCCGTAGCCAATGACTGACAGTTGGGAGGATGTAAATACCGGCAAGCTTTCTTATTCTCTAACCAGGGTGACTCTGAAATGTGACCTTGCTGTCCAGAGCCTACTCTGGAGTTCAGCAGCTGTTCTTCTCCTCAGGTCTCTGGTGGATGTTGCTGTTTTGTTTGGCCTTCTTCCCATCTGTCCCCTCCTTCCAACATTGGGATTTTTCTGGAAATGTCGTCTAAAAAACCCCTTTGATTTCTTGTCCCAGTTTCCATTTACTTGGGTCCCAAACTAAATAACTCTACCATTTTGAGTCTTCATAAATATTTCTAACTCTGTTCTCAATTCATGAAACTCAGAAAGTAAATCTTAAGCAAATCCCTGTTTATGGCTGTGTGACACATGATTTCTAGTCACAGTTTAATCTGAAGAAGACTGCACGATGAGTTTTATGGAAATACTGCTTTGAGGTGAAATTATAAGACTTGTGATATTAAAAAGGAGAAAATATTATCCATATAATCCTTTTAACCAAATTGTCTTCTGAGGCATTCCCTCAAAATTTAAGAATTTGAATTGTCTGTCATCTCAGTTAGTCTACTAAGAATGAATCCCCCAAAGGTGAATGAAGTGAGCTAGGAAGGCATGCTCCAGAAGATTTATCTCTGGGCCTCAGAGGACTGTGTCTGGTGTCTGCCACAAAATGACAAGCTGGTGGGGATTTTCCTGTCCAGCCTCCATGAAATTTCAGTGGAGTCACATTCATGCCCACCCACAGCCCAAGCTCTGGGACACAACCACCCTCTCCATGAAGCAGAGAAATGAGACCACAGCAGAGGGGAAAGACTCTTCCGCACTGTTCCTTCCACTGAACTCTCTGATTTCAGGTCCTGGAACTGAAAAGGGGACCCAGAGCAATTTATGCTTGTGTCTGGATATTTTTTAAAATGGGGTTAAATGGACAACATGGATCTAGTTTGTCAATCTTTAGTTCTTGAGATTATTCCTTTCATGTATGTCAGGAAAAGTTTGACTTGTGTTTGTGGTGATATTATGGAGATGCATGGTTTGCTCAGTGAAGTTACAAATCAGAAGATTCCCAGGGTTGAACAGAAGAAACCACCCCCACAGAAAAGAGCACCGTTAGTCAGTCATACATTTCAGAATAAACAGGAAGTCCTCAAAGTTGACTTTTTTATGTGAAAGAATGAAGCAGAGAAAAGTGTGGTATAATTAGACCTTTCTTATACCCAGGAGCTCATGACCCATGGAGAAGAATAAACTGCTGACCTGAATATGGTCCAAGATGTACTTTTAGGTTAAAATCCTCTGTACCAAATATTCACCACCTAATTGCTGACATTTTAAGGCTAATTTATTCTATTTGAATGACAAGATTTTCCAAGAATCAAAGGGTGTGTTCAAGGTAGAAATGTTCTATTTGGAAAGCTACACACAATGACAATGGCAAATGCAATAGATGAGTATTTTTCTTGCAATGCTTGGAGATTCAGGAGCTCACCTTCCATTATGGAAACATGCCTGGGAGGTGACTACCCAATCAGGGTATATATTTCCCAGTTCCTTTTCATATACAGAAGGCAGTGGGACTGGTTCTAATCAATGAAAGGGAAGTAAGCTGCTACTTCTAGGCTAATGGTATGCCTCTCCCAGGCTCTTCTGCCAAGAACCAGTTACTTGAAAGCTATGCTTTGAATATGGCAGGGTCTTCTCCAGCCTGAATCTCTAAATGATGACACGGACCTGAGTTCCCATGCCACTGCCAACTGGACGTTACATGGTAAGAAAATAAACTTGTGTTGTGTTTAGTCACTGAGAGTAACATTTAATCTGGTAGAACAGCTAGTTTTTGCCTTAATATCCAAACATTCCCTTTCTCACATCTGACTCCCACACATATTGTAGTCATCTCATCAAGAGTTATGTTCCTGGACAACCTCACTGAATGCATGTTCTGAGCTATTGCTCTGCAGTTGAGTGAGGATTGAACCTTAGAGTCCTGCTACTCAAAATATGGTATACAGACCATCATCATCAACAACATCATCAGCAGTAACATCATCATCCTTACTAGCATCAGCAGCAACACACCTTTCAGAAATGCAGAGTGTCAGGTCATGCTACTGCATCAGAATCTGCTTCTTCATAAGATTCAATGGTGATTCAGATGCACATTAAAGTATGAGGTATGCAGTCATGAGCACAAGTTAATCCTTATTATTTAGACTTTTCCTACCATTCAATTTTTTCCTTTCAAGAGACTCTCAATTTCTAAATCTTTAAGCTTTAGTAACTGATGTCTGCTTTGTCCATTTGTCAATGAAATCCTTCAGGTTTTTAGGCATTAGAAGGAACCTACTAGTGAGAAGTAGTAATTGTAGTGGATGTAAGATTATAGTGGCCAATAAGGCATGCTTTGATGAGCAAATAACCCCTGTTGCCATGGCTTTACACTTGGGAACTGTGTGGTGAGTTTTTGTACTTAGGCTTTGTGTTACAACTACTTGTAGCAAAGTTCTTGTAAATGCTTTTCTTCAGACATTGCATGTGACACATTCCCCAAAGATGACATTTCAAGGAGTAAAATATTTAGGAAGTAGAGAACCTGCATCTGCAACACAGTGTTGCTTCTTGGAGGTACATGTTCTGCCTATTTATCAAGGTAGGTTGGGCATATCTTCAAATAACTGGCAACATAGTATGTTTGGGAAATATCTTTTTTGCTTTTTGTTAAATATGTACTGGGTTTCCAAAGAAAAAAATACTTCTTTTAGTATCACCAAATAACTTTTTTTCTCCAGTCTCTTCATTTAAAATTTTTCCCATTTTTTCCCTTTTAATTCTGTGCAAGTTCTGATATGTGGATCACCTAGCCAACTTCATTTCAAAAGTTCATTAATAAACTTACATCCCAGAATATGGACAACTTTCTCTTTCAACCACCAAATGCCATGGTGATAGGGCTATTGCTTTATATCCTTCCCGAGGGAAATTTCCTCAGTCATCAAACCATGGACTGTCAAGGGGGCTCATCTTCTAAAGGGATAACTTTTCCCCCTTGTTATAGTCTGAACATTAATCTTTGAGTGGTAATTGTTGTGATTTTCATGATTAACATAATTGGCAGCTCATCCATTTATTCATTTGTTTACTTATTCAATCAACAGACCTTATGAGTTTGCTGCATGTCATTATGAGACTTTACTAACCACTGTCAAAAATTTCAAGAAGTCTTACTGGGGGATAGCATTACAGAGCTGACAGGAAAATAAAAGGGAGGGTAAGTTAGTAACCTTTCCTAACACTTAGGGTTAACCAGGGAATTAAAAAAGAAAAAGAAGTATTGGAGAGATGTCTGGTGTCAAATTCCTTCAAATGTGAAATTTGAGACCCTCACCATCCTATGTGATATTTTATGTGAAGTTTTAGCTATCACCACTTGCCAGACTGACTAGGTGGGATAAACATTACTCTCCACATGCCCATGAAACACACTCATTGACCCAGGAAGATTGCATAATGCTGGTTGCTTCAAGGCCTCTCTTATCTATCTGGGTGTGTCAGGTCATGCTAGTTGAATTATACATGTTCTAATATTAAGCGACTATATTTCCCAAACTAATATATTTCCTCGCATAGCATTTTGTATTTTGTTTGCACATTATTTAAACAAATGAAATATGAGTATGAAGGAAAGAGAATGGTTACTTGAAGGAAAAGTAAGTTAATTGCTTTGGAAGAACCACCAACCTAAACCCTCCATAATCCACAGTTGATTGATATTTTCAAGTAAATATTTTACAAACAAACATAGTTGAATCATTTTCTAAAAGTCAGTGGTGGAGATCTTTTAAAGAGTGATGAGAGAGACAAAAAAAAAATCATAATGAGAAGGGTCAGTTCATTAAAAATGCATTTATATATAACACAAAAAAGTTCATCCCAAGTAGTTATCAAAGATAGACAAATTAAAGCTAGAATTTACTATGTCATATAAAATTGTCAGATGAAAAATTAAATGAACCACAGTGTGACAAAGGATGCTGTGCAAGAGTCACTCTTACTCACTCTTGAAATGAATTTGCATTGGAAAATATTTGCTTAAAAGCATTGGTTCAGATATACTAAACACAGTAAAACTGTTCATTCTTTTAAACTTAATGATCATACCTCTATCATTTTATTTTAAATAAGTGGTCAAACACATAGCCAAAATTGTATGCACAAAGTCATACATCATAGCATTATTATAAAAAAGATTTGAATGTGCTAACTTAGAAGAATGTGTATGCACACATAAAGTTCATAGCTGGTAAACAACATTGAACATAGTAAATTATATGTAGAATTGCTCAATTTATAATTTTAAGGGGAAAAGTTTACAAAATATTATTTATTCCAAAAGGTGCTTTTCTGTTTCAAAGTCATTCTAGATATCATATTTATGTTTTGAAAGAGAAATGAAAAGAAAATATACTTGAATGTTTATTTTCTAAAATGTTAACTAGGGTGTAAGATTATATCCCTTTTATATTTTTATTTACTTTTCTAATATTCTGCAATGAATAGATATATTTTCTGTTTATAGGAAGAATATTTTATTTTTTAAAAAAGTATTCACTCCCACCAGCAGTGTAAAAGAGTTCCTTTTTCTCCACATCCGCGGCAACATTTGTTGTTGTCTGTTTTATTTATGTGGGCCATTCTTACTGGTGTAAGATGGTATCTCAGTGTGGTTTTAATTTGCATTTCCTTGATTTAATAATCAAGTGAAGTGGAGCATTTTTTCATATGTCTATTAGCCATCTGTATCTCCTCTTTGGTGAAGTGTCTTTTTAGTTCTTCTCCCCATTTTTTGATTGGGTTTATTGCTTTGTTTTTGTTGAGCTGTAGGAGCTCTTTGTGGATCTTTGTTATCAGACCCTTGTCACTTGTCTGGAGGGCAAAAATTTTCTCCCAGTTGGTTGGGTTTCTTTTTGTTTTGTTTGTAGTCTCTTTTGCTGAGCAGAAACTTTTTAGTTTTATATAGTCCCAGCTGTTTATGTTTTCCTTCATTTTTTTGCCGGCCATAGTTGTTTCCCCAAATGGATTTCTGAGGTGAAATTCATGAAGGGTTTTGCCCAGGTTTTCTTCTATGTATTTTATGGTTGCAGGTCTCACTTCCAGGTCCTTTATCCATTTTGAGTTAATTTTTGTACAGGGTG
>PVHY01005619.1:0-23117 GCA_004024945.1 Uropsilus gracilis | reverse complement strand
GTCCAGTTTTCCCAGCAACATTTACTGAAGAGGCTATCCTTGTTCTAGGGTATGTTTTTTGCCCCTTTGTCAAAGATTAATTGACTGTATATGTGTGGTTTTATTTCTGGAGTGCAAACTGGTCCAGCCACTATGGAAGACTGTGTGGAGGATCCTCAAACAATTGAAAGTGGACTTACCATTCGACCCAGCAATCCCACTACTAGGAATCTACCCAGAGGACATGAAGGCATTAATGCAAAAGGACACATGTACGCGCATGTTCATTGCAGCCCTGTTTACAGTTGCAAAGAATTGGAAACAAACCAAATGCCCCAAAACAGATGATTGGCTAAAAAAAATGTGGTATATATACACGATGGAATACTACGCATCCATCAAGGAGGACAAACACATGTCATTTGCAGCAATCTGGATGGAACTAAAAAGACTCATATTAGCAGAAATAAGTCAAAAAGAAAAAGAGAAGTACAGGATGGTCTCACTTATATGATGGATATAGGGAAAAACAAACAAACAAACAAATAAGAAAAAATGAAAACAACCAATGGGACTGAACCATGGAGCGAGAGAGGAGGAGGGGGAAGAAGGCGGGGGAGGTGAAGAGCACAAAAGATCAGAATAGTTAACAAATGTTAGTGAAGTGGGAAAGCCCTGGGGTAAAAAAAAAAAAAAAGAATATTGATAATAATAACAGAACCATAAGTTTGTTGTGAGGATTAAATAAAACAATGCATATGAAACACTTAAAAAAAAGTATTCAGAAGCAAAATGTCACATGCACACACACACACATACACAAACAATACACAAACACACACACCATTCCAGGAATAGCTGGCGAATGTTTCTTAGTTAAAAATGACAAGTGTCAGAGGAAGGACTCGTTTTTAAGTTGAACAGAATAGTGGCTCACTCTAATCTGGGTGACCACATGATTTTGAAAATATTTCCAAAGGCCTCCTCATTTTCTCTAAAAATAATATATATATGACTGGTTTTATTGAACAAAACAGTTAAAGCCAGCTAGTGGATGGATGGAAGTTTTGATGCTACCTCATATTTCATTGGCACTGTGCTCTTGGCACTGTTGGTTCCTCTCGACCTTGTAGTTCCCTTTCCTTGTACTCAACACTCCCACATGTGTGATCCAAATGACTTCAACTAAGAAACTAGAGTAAGATCTCAGCATGTTGCACAGAACTAAATCCTGCCGAGGGTGAATAATAGAGTGCTTAAATCCCAACAAAGCCCCAAACATAACATTTAACAAAAAGTACAGATGGATTTGAAATTGTCTACAAATTTAAAGGCTGCAAAACTTCTTCTGTGACTCTCATTTCAATTAAAAACCCAGAAATCAGCTGGGTGCTCATCAAATCCAATCAACAGCATTTACATTTCCTATGTCCAAATGATCCTGGTTTTCTCCACACAATCTTCTGATAAATTTGGAATAATATATAAATTAGAGAATGAGAAATAGGTGAATAGAATAAATATTTATCTTTAATTCTGTGTTCCAAACATCATAACTCCCATTGATCCACATAGAAAAGATACTATTTTTAGACACAGGTGTACTAAAAATTGTTCTTTCTTAAAAGAAATTAAAATATTATTTGACCAGCATACTACTCAAAAGTATAAAAGATTTCCGAACAAAATTTCCTCTTATAAAATAACCACCCTTTCAAATCAAATCATCAATGAAAGCAAGTAAATTTAATTCAATAAGAAATTAAGTTAGAAAAAATAATGCCTCTTAACAAAACTGGTCAGATAACTTGGCTTTTTCTCTGAAGAGGGCATAGTGGTTTTAGATTAACCATATGCTTATTTGGAGCTTAAAATGGGTTATGACTGCCAAAAAAACTAGGGCAATTTTTAGCTGTATTAATAAAAGTACAGTGTCCATTACAGGGTGATAATGGTCCCATTGTTCAGTGCACTTGCTGGAGCTTAGCCCATCTGGGGTACTGTAGCCAGCTCTGACCAACAGGCCTGCCTGGGTATAGGGCCCTGCCTGCTGGCAGCCTGGAAAGCGTGTCAGATGATGAGCAGATGCAAGGCTGGAAAAGGCTAAGGGGGCAACAAGTGGCATGTGATATCCGTACTCCAGCCTCAGAAGAGGCATCATGGGAGAAGCGGATTCAATTGACTGTGTGGCTTCAAAGGCAAGGTTGAAGCAAAGGATTGACTATTAAAGGAGAAAGAGTCTAGCTCCATATCACCTTCAGCCTTAGGGTGAAGGAAGTGCATGTGGTGTCTTCATTGGCAGCAGGGTGGGTGATTTTGTTCCATAAAACCATCTTTTCTTACACAAAGGGAAATACCAGTGCTTATTGGCAGAAAGTTAATGTTGAAAGAGACTCCTGCAGGTAGTCTGCAACAATTTTACTTTACAAACAAGAACAGGGAGACCCAGGATGGATATGATGAGATCACATAGGTGATTCACTCACAGACACAGATGTGAAGACAGCTCCCCCCCTTTCCTAATTGCTTAGGCAGTGGCCTTACTCAATCATGCTGCTTGACGGCTTCATTTTTGCTGGAAGTGGGCATGATCTGTGTCTCACCTCCAGTGTCGCTGTGCATGTGGGTTGAACACATCATTTTAGTCCCTGATGCTTGCAAAGCATGATCATCTCTGTGATGAATTTGAATGAAAGATACATGATACCAATCTTGACACTGAAGAACTTACCATCTGGTTGAAACTAAGGTAAACTACATACAAGTACAAATAATCCTGTTGCAAGGCAAGTTATAAAGTCGTTGCTTTGGGAGACAAATGCTCTAAGAAGTCTGAGGAAAAGAGGCCGAGCTGGAGGGGGAAAGACCTGGGACTTGAAAGTCAAGCAGGAGGCAGAGAGTCAGTGTAAGCAAGAGGGTTCGGTGGTATGGAAGCTGGAGGGATGTGAAGCCTGGTAGCTAAAATGCAGGTACTCTTGCCTCTTATCTGACAGTCTTGGGATCACTAGTTAAAGGCACTCATTCTGAGGACGTAACTCACAGGATACATAGCTGAGCAGGTACAATTCACAGCACATTTTGCCCCATCCTCAGGGGTTGCTCTGAGGAGACCCCATACCAGGGGTCCCAGGTTCCCAGAGCCAAGACATTGTCCCAAGGGTGTTTGCATAGCCCATCATGACACTCTGGGGCATGGGAAGGAAGCAATCAAAGAAAGGGACTAGCATGTGGGAAATAGACTCCCTTCGCCCCCAACTCAGTGTAGGGCAGAGAAGGGCCTCGTGGTCCCCTGAATCAGGATCAATTTGGTTTTCTTGTGGGAAATGAATTTACAGTTTTGGCTGTGTCTAAAATGTGGTGTCTACCGGGATATGGAACACAGCCCAGGGAAGGTAACTCTACACCTTGTTGAGCCAGAAAGAGACTTTTCCTACTCTCAAGGTGAAGTAGAGAATGCATGACACAGTCTGAAAGTCACGGTGAACAGCAGGATCAGGAACCATGAGGGTCCATTTTTGAGGAATTTTTTTTCTCTGAATGTTTATAATGAGAGCAGAGACAGTAAGTTTGAGGTTGCACAAACTGCCTCTCTCATGGCTACGTTTTATTTTTCCCAAATTGACGGGATCATGAGGGCTCCCCTCTCCCCACCCCTCTTCTTTATGAAGTGGTCACAGGAAGCACAGCGTCATGCGAACCTCTAAGTGGATTTTCAGAACAGAGGATGCAGGGTCTATAAAACAGCTGTGAGATAGAAGGAAATTCTATCAATTCTTGCAAATTAACAGCAAAGAACTCCTCCAGTTCAAATGAGGGACACTTCTTCAGCTGCTACTGCCCAGGCAAGCTTGGGATTTTTTTCTAAACAAAGTTCATATTTTTTGTCCTAGAAACAAAAAATAAAATTTAATGGGGGTCCTGTTTATACCTTCACTCAGCCCCTCCCAAGATCCTAAAAGGGGTGATTATGTACATCACACTTGTAGGACTCCTGTCTTCTTGAGAAGGTCACTTTTCTCTTTGTTTCAATACACTTGTTTGTATTTATCCCCAAATGACACAGTGGTGGTTTATTCGCTGACAATCAAAATTGTAGCTTCAAAAGGGACCAGGTTCCAGGGAGAGAGAGCTCTATTGTAGTCCCCTGTCCACATGCCTGACAGCTTGGAGAGGAAATTAATGACTTTGGAGACTGATATTTCTGCAACTCCTGAGAAAGGGGAAATTTCCTGTTTTTGCTGATCAGAGAGCTCTGCTGTGAGATTTCTCTATTGCTAGTGAAACTGTTCCGCCCCAGGGTAGCTTTAGATCCAGCCTGGGCTGGTGGATAACCCAAGAAGCAGAGAGGAACTTGACTTTTCTAAATAAGTGTGGCATTATGTTTTCTCCTAACCTTTGCACTGAGAGACAAACCCCCTTGCTCCAAGAACTGTGGCAAGCTCTGTATCCTTTATTGTTTGGAGTGAACTAGAGCAGGAGAAACAGAGGGGGAGGATAGGGTGAAGCAGTGGGCTAAGGCAGCTGTGCCTAAATGAAAAATTCACTAGACTTGGCGGCAGGAAACCTGAGTGCCAAACAGTGCCTGGCACACAACAGATGTTTAATTCAAACAAAATAATGTCAACAGAGAAGGCATAAAGATTCACGTTTTTAGAGAAAACAAACAAAATACCAAACCGGATGATGCTGAGATGTTTCCTTTTTCTTCAGCTTTTCCCAATTTTAAGCATACAGTGCTGCAGCCCTTTCTCTTCCAAGGCTAATCAGCAAATGCTTCTTGGGTTCTGTTTGATCACAGTTCAGTTTCATGAAGAATAAAACTGCATTCAAAGCTGACTCACCACTTTCCAGCTGTGGGAATTGGGACTCAGGACTGCTAACTTCCCAACCTGATTTCCTCTCTACTAAAATGAGGATTAAAAAGTCCCTCCCACTCAGGACTGTGACCCAGAGGGTCACAGAGATCATGCATGAAATGCTTTTTACAATCTGAGTGCTGGGTGCATCTGAAGGACTCTGCCATGAACGTGAGAAATATGGGTATCAAAAAAGAAAATAAATACTTGCCTGTTGCTAGGCTACACCAGTGTGAAGGTCACTACTGAGCATGTTTTAAAAGAAGTTGCATGTTTTACTGGTGCTGGTGGTGCTCGGGTACAAGGGGAGCCAAGGAGACTGGTGGCTTCTCAGCCTCCCCGCACCTTCGTGCTGAGGTCTTTAGCTTGCATGGAGGTTTGTAGTGTTGCCACCACTAGGAGACTTAGGCAGGTGGCCCCTAGGCTCCCCCAGGGTCACAGTGATTGGCCCCTGCTTCAGGCCTCCCCCTCCCTACTCAGGCATCACCCCAGATGTTTAGCTCCTGGGTTTTGCTCATTGTTGTTGCTTGAGTCCCAAAGGTGTTGACTTTGAAAGCAGAAAAGTCTTCCCAGAAGGTAAGCAAACTCAGACCCCTCCCACTACATAGAGCATCCCTCCCAGGCTGTTTGCTGGTGGTCAACAACCTGCTCCTTAGCAGGTGGTTAGGGGAGAAGGGGAGGAGGAAATTTGCATGGAAAGCAAAACTCTTCACAGTCTGTGCAAGCTTCTGGAGATATTTTATTTCAACAAGTTATCTTTTAACCAAGGAGCCTTCAGCTTTTCCTTGTCTTTAAAATCAGCATCACAGTCTTACAGTCACTCTCGCAAGATCACAAGATGAAGACTCTGGACTGCATTGTGTCAGCAGATAGCCCTGCTAGTCTCCTTACCACTGAATGGGAGGGGTAGAGTCGGGGGTGGGGGTGGGTCACGGTTACTGGCCCATCTCCCTTTCTAGATGATCAGTTCCTGGAAGGGAAGGTAGAGATGGGGGATTCTGATTTGTCTTTGGTTTCCATTTTCTAGCATAGGCACAGCACAGAGAGATCAGTAATGAATGAATAAATAATGGAGTACCTAGATGAATGGGACTGTTGTTATAAAATAAGGATGGAATACAAACAGTAGCAAGCTCATGTCCTTGCCAATCAAATGAGACAGGAGGCAACAGAGCAGTCAATATGCCTCTTTAATGTGCACTCACTATGCACAGACATATTACAAAAAAAAAGGAAAGAAAAGACTTTCCCTGGGTTCCTCTCACATGGCTCAAACATAGGTTTTCCCAATAGCAGTGTTTCTAAAGCATTTCTGTCACGTCAGCTTCTTGCTGTGACCCGGGAGGAGGTATTTCTATAATGTGTGTGAGGGTTGAGCCAGGCAAGAGGAGTGAAAAAGAAACACTGGAAAGTCACTCATCTGTTAAAGGATCTATTTTAAGACTCCGTTGGACTAAATGAAGCTGCTTCTTGTCAAGCTCTCAGCACACCTGATTTGTTATGTGAAATGAACCTTGCCTGCTCTTTTTCTCTGGTGGTATGAGGGAGTTAGAGTTTATTTCATGTGGAAATGCTTCCACATACACTGCTATTTCAGCAACAGGCATGTAAACAGATCAGTGGCATAGCAGGTGCCCCGATGAATTGGGCATCCTCAGTTGACCCATGAAAGGCAGCAGGGAAAAAGAACATTTGGGATTCATTCATGCATAAACAAAAGTGTGGCTTTTGTTTAGTTAAGATCCTTGGCTATTTATCTCCAGACCTGGTCAGGGGTCATAGAGAAAGGAACTGGTACCTAATGGTTAAAAGCTACTTGCATTTCTAGGCTCTGCCCCAGACTGGGCCTTTCCACCATCTAGGAGAGTATGGGGAAGTCTCTCAAACCTCTGAACTTATGGCTATGAAATGACAAGAGTAAACTCTTCACAGCACAGATTTGTTAAACTGATGGCCTGCAGTGATCCTGGGAGGGCCAGTATCTCCAATGGGCAACTACAGCCAAGTTTTGTGGGCTTGGGACTGTAGCATGAGCCTATCAGATTCACAGGGTGGGACCAGGGCTATAAAAACACAGTGAAGGCAGCACCCACAGCCTTGGCATTGAGACTGCGTAGGTCACAGTAGGTCTGTCCAGTGCCCACAAAGACAATGGGTTTGCTTGTGATGTAGGTCATGGCTCTTGCCCAATACCAAATCATTGCTTCCCCCCCAAATCCCCTGTTCCTGTATCAAGAATGTGTTTTAGAGAATGTGAGCAACTTGTCTTCAGTGTAGGTGAAAAGGCAGAGTGAAGGGAGCTCTTCCTAACCCCACTCCTTGCTCAACCTAACCCCCATCTGCAAGGAGGGCCTAATCATGTTACAATCATTGCTCATTACCCCCTCCCTTCATGGCCCTTGCCTTCCTACTCAGGCAATCCCTTCACTCTGCCTACAGACTTGGTCTTATTACAACTTTGATCAGTGGGTTGAAAGCTAATGCCAGGGCTTTGCTCACTGTGGTCATGATGATCTCGGCATGAATGGGCCACGTGAAGGCCCAGCTCTACTAGACTGAAGAGATTTCCAGAGTCAGCTCTGGGTCTTGAGTGGCCCCTCTCCAGAGGACATCCAGCTTTCAAGACCTTGGGGCCAGGACCACAACCACCACACTGGCAGTAAATGGCATGTTCTTAATTGCTGCTAATTTTAATGATGACCCCAACCCCCATAATTTCCCCAAAGCATCAGCTAGGCCAGAGTGATTTGTTATAAATGAGTGAAAGATAAGTCCCCACTTCCCTCTGAAATAGAGGGAGCCAAACTGCAGTGTTGCATTGGGCTACTCAGGCTTCCAACTCTTTCCCACCCCCCCAAAATCCAGGTGTAAGCTTTGCATGTTCCCCTTCTTGGGAGAAACAAATGTCAGAAGGGTATACACGTTGTTCCTTCTGCCCACTTCCCCTCCTGAGTGGGTCCTGGCTTCCCATCCTCCTCTCTACAGTGCCTGGTAGACAAATGCTACGTTGAAGACTACGAACCTCTTGTTAAGACTTGCCCTGTAGCTTGGTATTACAGATGTGCTATTAGTGCAATAAGGTGAAGGCTGTCTGTCCAGAGAAATACATACTTTATATAAGAAAATAAGTTTCATAAGTAAATTGCCAAAATAAATAAATAAATAAATAAATAAATAAATAGATAATAAATAAATAAATAAATAAATGAATGAATGAATGAATAAATAAATAAATAAATAAATAAATAAATAAAATAAACCGCAGTGAAGTCCCTCACTCTCAGATCTTTGGTTCAGGTTGTGGAATGGACTTGAGAATATACCTTTCTAACAAGTTACCACTTGGTGTCATTGTAGCTGGTTCAGGGACTATATATTAAGTAACCCAAGATCAGTCAGTTGAGTGGCATGAGGTAAGTAATCACTGGTTGAAATTCAGCTCTTGTACTTCCTGGTGGTGAGATCACAGTCAGTCAAGCTTCCTTATCCTCTCCAAGTCATCTATCCTCATCTGTAAAACAAGGCTAATCACTTAACTCAGTTATGAGGATCAAATGCATGGTGAGCAAAGCCACCACATACTCAGAGCTCAATATTCTCTGTTGCTTTTATCTGCCATCCCAACTAGGACTCTTGAGTAACTTCCATGCACCCAACTGAGTTCAAGTACATTCAAGAATTTTGTGCTTGAGGAGTAAATGTGAAAGAACCAGAGTCAGGGTCTCTGATCGGTGAGGTTTAAGAGAAGGAGGCAGGTCAAAGGCCAGGCAGAATGATAAAAAAACAGGAAAGTTCATTTCCCCGAGAGCCCAGCAAGATGTGTGGGAGTCTCTTGGGAAGTCATGTATTGGCAAAGGACCACAGCCTCAAGGATCAAGAGGCCTGGGCTCTGATCCCAGCTTCATTATGACCAGCTAAGCACCCTGCATCCCTTAAAATCTCTAGAATAAAATGTTTTCATCACAAATGAGGAGGTTGAATTGGATGACCTCTTGCACCCCTGGAGTTCTAGGAAGTGAACACTGAGGATGCCAGCTGGAGTGGGGGAGTGTAATCTAAGGAGACGTGACATTCCTGAGGATGGAGACAGAGGTATGAGGGCAGGGCCTAGGGTCTGGGGGAAGACAGGGCAGAAAAAGGACACAAAAGGGATAGAAGGAGGAGAACCTTCTTAACTTGCCCAGCCTTTGTGCAAGGAAAAGGGTCACGTTGTCTCAAGTCTGAGTTAGACTGAATTAAGCAAATGATTCCCAAGTTTGGTGGGTACTCACACCTCTTATAACTAAACCCAGGAAGAGTTGAAGGGTAGGAAATTACTGGAAAATGAGAGTCCAGAGGGACCACACGCCAAGGCCAATGACATAGAGAGGGTTGTTTTTGAACATAAAGAAGGAAGGGCCAAAGCAGAAGTTCTGGCAGCCTTAGCAGTACGTGGTCTTACAGAACTTGTACCATTCAAGCAGCCCCTTGAGACCTGGTTAAATATGTGTGCAGAGACCAATAAGTACTGGGGCATGACTCATCTTTAAACAATAGCAAAAAAGTTAAGCTTTTAAAAAACGATTCTTATTATGGTTTCGGTTTTGCCTTTTCTATCTGATGGAGAAGGGCCTACAGCACAATGTATTTATAAAGGCACAAGTGATGTTTTCCAATGGATTGAGTTCCAAAAAATTCTAAAGTTGCCATTAGCACTTGTCTTTAAACCTTACAAAGAAATGTGTAGATGATAATGAAGGACCTTTAGGCATGAAACAAACTGAAGTAAGGTTTCCTCCTACTTCAAATGGAAAGCAATCTTAGACTGGGCTATTCTATCTTGGGATCTTAAGCCCATGAATCATTCCAGCAAAAGACATCTTAACAGAGAGAGGATAGAGCATGGAAGTTACTCAAGTCCCCTGGCTTTAAAGAGGAAAAAGGGAAATTATCTGATAGAGTTTTCAGAAAGGCCACTGAGGGATTGTATAGATGTGGCGGGGAGGACACCAGGTAGATAATTTCAGGAAGGTTGGGAGATCTTTCTAAAAATTCTTTGGACCACAGCTTACCACTCACTGACCCTAATACCAGTGTAATAGTTTATCTTTCATAGGGCATTGCATCATACATATTATTGGCTCATTAACCTTTCAAACCTTTTATTTCAAACCTTTTATTATCCTGATTGCATGAAAAGAAAAGGAAACATAGACTAGGTGACCCATCTTTGTCTGCAGTGACAGAAGAAGGCCTCCAGAGCTTGTGGTATGACCATCAAGCAAGAGCCTGTCCTTCCACCTGTGCTTGGATGTTTCTGGCAGCACTCTTTATAATTGCAAGGACATGGAAACAACCCAAATGTCCCAAAACAGATGAATGGATGAAAAAGATGTGGTATATATACATAATGGAATATTATTCATCAATTAAAAATGACAAATTTGATGATTTTATGATAACATGGATGTACCTAGAAGAAATCGTGTTAGTAGAAACAAGTTAGAAAGAAAAAGACAGGATCCAAAGGCAGAATACAAATCTAATATATGGAACATAGGGAAAACAAACAAAAGGCCAGGAGGCAAAGTCAAAACAAGCTAAAAAACAAACTGAAGTTCACAACTTGTGGAGAAGAGGGGTGGGAATGATCAGGGAGGGGAGAGCCCTGGGGATTACAAAGATGTGAAATAATTATTTATATAATACAGTGTTTTTTTGTTTTTTTTTTAAGAGCCTATCCTTTAAGCTTGACCACCTGGAGAGGCTCCCAGGGGCTAGGCAGCTGCAGCCAGCAGAGAGGAGATAGTGCAGGGGCTTTTCTTCTTCCCTCCTGACAGGTCGTAATAAGGAAGTATACACGAGACTTCTGATGAACTTGAATATATATGGGCGGAATTATCTGCAGGCAAAGTTTTCTGTGCTATCCACTTGTTTTCAAGCCTTCTTACATACATATCAAAGGTAGAGTTAGTTGGTCCTGTTAGAGGAGTCACCTATGAACCAGAGCTGTGGTGAGATGGGCAGAGGAGGGGGAGGAGTGCAATATATTAAAAAGTAGGTATCACCATCTTCATTTAAGCACCTGCCTATATTAGGTGCTTTAGCAAGTGGATTACAGAAATACCTCTTGTTAATGAATAACAAAGACCACAAAGTTGTCACTCTGCCTCTGACTTAACCTTCAGGATGCTGGAAAGTCAAGAGCCCACCAGGAAAGGAAGTGACAGCAGGTGGGACCAGGTGTGCTGCGGAAGGGAGTTCAGCTAGCTCCCACCTGGAGCTGCTGGCACTTAGTTTTCAGTCTGCTAATGAGCTTGGAAATCACCCTCCCCTCATCGTTTTATAATTAGACAGCTTTCCTGATGGAAGGATCTGGTGTATGTGTGTATGTATTACTTATACATGAATGTGTGTGCATGTGTCTGTATCTCTCTGTATCTCCATATCATCTATCCATCACCTAGCTCTATCACACTCTTGTCTATGTACTGGTCGCCTATATATCATTGATCTGCTTATCCTCTATCAGTTTAACATTTATTTATCTAGCTAGCTAACTAGCTAGCTATTTATCATCTGTGTATCCTCTATCCTTCAATGTGTCTACTTAGTATCTTTCAACTCTGTTCCTTCTGAAGCACCAACTCTTACATTTATAAATATTTCAAACTAACTTATTATAAGCAATTCTACCTTAAAGTGTTTACAACAATTCCTGTTAATTTTTTTCTGAAATGTTCATTTGTCTCCTTGTCCGTTCCCATTTTCAGTCTTCTAGAATAGACATTTTTCACCACCCCCTGAAATAAACTTCCTTCAGCCTCAAATCCCTTGCAAGACCACATTGACCCTTTCTGAAGAACCCCCACTCATCTCACACTAGTAGCACATTTATAACACTCTCCTGTTACCTACTTGTTCAGATGATGTCACTTAGATCTTCTGTCTACCGTGCAGGGTTGTCTCCTGGCTTCCTTCTGACCCATCTCCTCAGTTCCTCTCTTGTGTGCCTGAATTTGGTGCTTTTTTCAGTTGACCATGGCCTTGGTTTCAAACCTCAAATCCTCTGTCTGTCTGCTTCTACCCACTTTGTCAAATCCTGGAACCTATCATCTCTGGGAAAAGTTGTTCTTGGTGGTTCCAGCCAGACTTACCTTCACTGGTTCTATAGAGCATGCTGTTGGCTCCTTCCTGTTTTCTCTGTGCCCCCGGTCAGCTATACTGCCTCGTCCAGCTAATTGTGTGCGACCATGCCAGAGAGCTCAATCCTTTGGCATCTCAGTCTGTGCTTATTGCCTGTGTGTGTGTGTTAGAAATCAATTGGTTTATGAGTTCCTCCAACAATATGCTTTCTGAGCCAGGCATGGTGACATGCGCCTATAAGCCAAGCCCTTGGAGACAAGAGGCCAGAGATTGCTTGAGTTCATAGGTTCGAGACTACCCAGGGCAACATAGTGAGACCTGGTCTCGAAAAAAGCAGCTGGGCAGGGTGGCAGATGCCTGCAATCCCAGCTACCTGGGAGGCTGAGGCTGGAGATCACTTGAGTTCACAGAATCGGGACTACCCCAGGCAAAAAGTGAGACTCAAAAAAAAAAAAAAAAAGAGTATGCTTTCTAAGAGTTAGCACAACTATGAAAAGTAAGAATAGAAATAATTAAGGCGGTGGGTAAATAAATTGTATTCTAGTCAATTGATGGAATTGTATTCAGTGCTAGAAAAAAAAAAAGAGTTATCAAGCCATGAAAAGATACGAAGGAACTTAAAGATACATTACTTATATTACTCCATGAAAGAAGGCAATCTGGAATAGCTACAACTTATTTGGCTCCAGCTGTATGTCACTCTAGAAGAGGCAGTATTGTGGAGGCAGCAAAATTATCAGCAGTGGTCAATGGTGAGGGAGAAGGCTGAGAATACCGAAGATGGAGGCTTTTGAGAATGGTACATGACTATGTATAGTGTACAGTGTTCCATGCAAGTCATCACACATTTATCGAACTGCACAGATTGAACTGAGAATGAACTCAAATACAAACAAACTAGGGTTTTGCAGTGCTAATGATATGTCAGTGAAGGATTAGAAATTGTAAAAATGCTCTGTTCTGGTGGGGAAGTTGACAATGGGGGAGGCTGTGAATATATGGAGATAGTAGAGTATGGGAATCTCTATACCTTCCCCTTAGCTTTGCTATGAACTTGAAACTGCTCTGAAAAATAGCCTATTTTTTTAAAAGTTTTGTAATAGCTACTGTGTATTAAGGTCTCTCCTATGTCTTCCTTTAAAGCACTCTGAATACATCATCTCCTTTAATCCCAGCAATGCCTCTGTGAGGTGGGCACTGTGACTACTGTTGTACAAATACGGAAACTGAGACTTAAACTGGTTTAGAAACTTGTGGTAAGTCATACACATGGTACTGACTCCACAAGCTAGAAAAAGCAGTGTTCTTTAGAAGAAAAAAAAAGGCATCTGGGTCAGACCTGATATGGTAGAAGATTCTGGAAGCATTGCCAGTGTTCAGTATGTATGACAAGTGGCTGACTATGCTGTCTCTGTGGGATGCAGCTGAAGTTTATTACAGAAAACTGAAAGTGTCTACTCCTCACCATCAGTAAACAAACAGTGAGTCACTGACTGAGTGTGATGGAAATGAGATCACCAGGCACCTTTGGGTAAACAAGTGTGCTTCCTCTGGCTGCTGTGACAATGATTCAGTTTAAGCAAAGAGCTAGAATTTCTATTCCCACTAGACCTAACCTGTATTTTTTCCTGCTGCTGTCTGTCTGCTTCTCCCTTGTGGTTGTGCTTCTTAGGTGGTTTGGGTGACTCCTGATCATTTTTGAGAGGAGTTTTAACTGTACTTTTAGGCACTTGAATATTCTCTTGAATTGTTCTGGAAAAAGTTTTTTCTAGTTTTATTGTTATTTTTGCTTATGTGGTCTGTAAAGTTCATATCCTGTGCATTCTTTCTATTTTGGTCAAAATTAGGCCTGTCATCTGGCTAGAAACTGTTGAAGGGTGTGACCAGGTGAGCTGAGAGAACCAGAGGCCACCTGGTTGGCCCTAGAGGGCACAGAGTAGAAGAGACTTGAGGCCTGTCTGGTGTCTCACTTCTCAGAGAAGACACAGGGATGGAACAAGCATTCCTAACTTACATTGTTGAGAACAGAAACAAGTTTAGGGGCTCAGGGATTCTAAATTCTAGTCAAATTCTTTCCCCCAAGTTATCTCTGAATCTGGCCCATCTCCCCCTCCTCCACCAAGGAAGTAAATCTAGCCCCTGGAACTGCACCTAGATGTGCCTGCTGGGGCAACCTGCTTGCTGCATGTCTTCCCCTCTCAACCCTCCCCCCACTCCCAGCATCCTGCTCTGCAGCTTTCTAAGTGGAGATAGACATTCCAAACTCTGAGAGGTGAGGTCTCACTATGCTATATCAGCTCCCAGAGAAGAATCTGTGTTCTTCACAGACCAATTAAATCACATCCAGACCCAACTAACTGCAGAATATCTGCTTCAAGTCTTCCTTCCACCACAAGTCCAGGAAGAGGATTTTATCTTACTTATAGAAGAAAAAAATCTTCCATCAAGTATGAGCCAAAATATCTGACAGCCAGAGAAATGCAAATCAAAACCACAATGAGATACTATCTTACACCAGTAAGAATGGCCCACATCAAAAAAAAAAAAAAAAAAAAAAAAAAAAAAAAAAAAAAAAAAAAAAAAAAAAAAAAAAAAAGGGCAACAACAAGTGCTGGAGTGGATGTTGAGAGAAAGGAACACTCTTACACTGCTGGTGGGAATGTAAACTGGTCCAGCCACTATGGCAAACAGTGTGGGGGACCCTCAAACAATTGAAAATGGAACTACCATTTGATCCAGTAATCACTCTTCTGGGATCTACCCAAAGGATCTACTTATACAAAGGAAGACCTGTGCTCGGATGTTTATTGCAACACCACTTATGATTTCAAGGACATAGAAACAACCCAAATGTCCCAAAACAGATGAATAGATGAAAAAGATGTGGTGTATATACACAATGGGATATTTCTCATCAATTAAAAATGACAAATTTGATGAATTTGAGACAAAATGAATGAACCTAGAAGAAATCATATTAGCAGACACAAGTCAGAAAGAAAAAGATAGAAACCAAATGGTTTCACTAATATATGGGATATAGGAAAAACAAGCAAAAGCCCCCCCCCCCCCCAGGAAAAGTTGAAACAAGCTAACAACCAAACTAAAGTACACAACTGGGGGTGAGGGGATGGGTGGGAGTGGTCAGGGAGAGGAGGTGGTGAGTGAACCTCAGGGAATACAAAGATGTGAAATGTATATATAAATTATTTTTTAAAAATATCTGACATCTTAAAATATGGCATTCCCTTGATTGAAAGATATCTTTTCATACAGAAACTAACAGGAGGCAGCCTGCAGTCAATGATGGAGGCTGAGTCCCTGTAGCCCCATAATATATCGGAAGACTAATGGACTTTTCTTAAAATTAGAGTATTAGCTACAAGGTAGAGAAGCAGAGATGTCCTTGATGAGCAGGCTGTTCCAGATGTCTGTTCCCAGGAGTGGTATACGCTTAGATAAATCTAAAAAAGACTTTCTGTTTCCATCAACTGTTCCTTAGAACCAACTGGAAGAGGCTGCTCACCAACCCAAGGAATTGGTTTGGGTTGAATCCCAATCCCAGCTCCTCTCCCTGCCTACCACCTTCCTCAGCATATCAGTGTGAAGAGCCCGTTAACATCACAAACTCAGTTGAGTCTCCTATGGCAGGAATACGAAATCTCAAATGGTCCCTTCTATCTATGTGCTTTGTCAATCCTGTTCCTGTTCTTTTGTCACCAAAGATTGACCACTTGCCTGCTGTCAGCCATCTACCACTCCTCTGTCAATATGGACTCCCCCTGGGATCACCATTTTCCTATGGTACAAGTATTTCCTTCATCTTTTCCCTTAAGTTACAGCTTTTTGGAGGTGCACCTCATAGGGCTAAACTTTGTACCAAGTCTCATGGCCCACTAAATAAAGCACCATAAGTTCATGAATTGTGTTTATTCTACATTACTTATAAATATTATTCTCATTAAAAATGCAGGGGATGGGAAGGTTCTAAATAACATTCCAAGAGTGACTCAAGAATTATTACTGTGACTGAAGCACTTAGGAAGTGTGTTCTACAAATGGGTCTTATTTTTATCTAGTATGTGCATGGTATATTATGTAGTTGTATTGTGTATGTACACGAGTAATATTGTTACATAGTAAGTATGTGCATGTGTTTATACTGTGTGTGTGTTATACAGTATATACGGTATGTGTATATGGCTTATATAGTTGTGAATGTATATGTGTTTATGTGTGCTATAAAGTTTATAAGCATATAGTAAGTATATGTTACAGTCTATATAGTACATGTGTAATCTACATGTTTTACAAAGCCTATATAATATGTGTATAATGTGTGCATATGTGTGTCATATAAATTGTAAGTGCATGTTATATAGTGTAAATGGTGTACGTGGTATGGGTAGTGGGGCAGTGGCGAAGTCTGGAAAGCATATAAGATTGGTGTCATAAGATCCTGAACAGTGAATTTCTGTAATTGAGAACATATTCCTTGCTGGAACTTGAGACTTCTGTCCACCAGAAAGTTGCAGTGGCCTAAGGCTGGGAAGATAAGGTGTCAAATTGAATATGCTCTTGGGGCAGCCAATCCCAAGAAGCAGATGTGGTTTCTGTGGATAAAGGAAACCAGCTCCTGACAAGATGACCTCCAGGAGATAATCCACAGAGGAGGAAAATGGATTGGTTTTTAAAATAAAAATGGTAAAGATGTCTTAAATTTGTACACCTCCTGACAAAGCAGTGGTAATATGTCTGAACCTATTTTCTCTCCCAATTCAACTACTAGAAGGAACTTTCATCATCCAAAAGTATAACATTATCCAAGACAAGGTTCCACAGATAAGTTGCAAGACTGCCCCAGTAATGATGGGAAGTCACAAGGTAGTGGACTGTTCACTATCTTATCCTTGTAATCTGTGCTCGTTGAGATTCTTCTTGACTTCCACATGGAAGATCTGCAAATATCAAATCTATTCTTGACTAACATGAGAAAAATCTTGCTCTTTAAAACTAGTCTATTCATTTGGGGAGTGGTAGAAATAATCTTATGGAAAACCCAGGCAAAGTTCAGCTTTCTTTATAAAAACCTAATTGAGTCATGAACTTTGTGACTAGAGGCTACAAATGAAAATTTTTAGATGTATCTTTTTGTGCAAATCTCAACATTTAGGAAAAGACTTTGTGATTACATGATTGGGGAGAGTTCCTTTTGCTTTTATTGTATCTATGGGAATTTTGATAACAAATTTTCTAGTCTTTTAATAAGTTCCTATATGAAGGAGAAAAAAAATCTTAGTCTGATTTCTATATTCTCTGACTTAAAAAACTTAGCCTCCATTCTAAAGTTATATTGCATTTTGATTAAGTATTTTATAAATAATGTTTTTTATAGCATGTCCAATTATTGTTTGAAAACTTAAGCATAAACTTTAAAAATCAATTAAGCATGGGTTTTTTGTGTAAGCATATAATTAAATATTTGGAAATATGTATAACTCATAAAAATGACCAAAATAATTATCTTCATAAATTTCCTATCTTGAAAGGCACTTTAAAAAGAAATAACATCTTTTAATTCAATAAGGACATAAATATAGAATGCACTTTAACAAAATAAATCTCTGAGGTCCATAATAATGCATTTTTAAAAGTCACTTCTCAGATCTGTTTTACATGAATTTCATGCTAGTAAAATATCAAAACAGCATGACTAGCCTAGTCCTTTTCCTTCTTATCTAGAAAAAATTACCTTAACATTATAATTAAAACTCCTAGGAAGCAAAAACCATATAATTACAGAAAAGTACTGCCACAGAAAAATGACTTACACCCTGAAGAACAGAAGATTATTGAATGACTCTATGGATTTTATGAAAATTGAATTTACAATGTATTCACCCAAAATTCATGTGTTAAATTCCTTGAGAGCTTGTTTGGAGGTTCTAGCAGGGGAGCACAGCTATTCGTATGCCCTCAACCGAACAATGGTCCATCTCTATTCCGGGAAGGCCATCTTCGACCCGAGAGAGCGCGCAGCTTTGGGAGGGACGCACATGGAGTGGTGAGGGAGGAAGAGGACACCCTCCTAGCCAGTCAGATCAGCCGAATCAACTCTGGAGATCAATGGGGTGACAGATGTCACAGCCAGATCGCCCTCACATCCTCATGTGTTAAATTCTTAATCCCCAATGTGATAATACTTAAGTAGACACCTAGAAGCTTATTAGAACATGTCACCATTAGCTTCCCCATCTCTGAACACAGTGGAGGCTTTCGCTAATGAACTGACCGCATACAATAATTAAGAAGGATGTCTGTGTGGCATGCTGCAGTCTGGGCTGTGGCAGAGGTGTGAAGACGCTCTGTGGTTTTCCACCACCCCCAGTCAGACCAGAAGGCAGGGAGTAACCTCTGAGAGAGCTGGTTTAACTAGAATCCCAAATCTCTGCAGATCTGTTGAGGTCCTAGCCAGCTTCTCCTTTATTACAGAAGGTGAGCCTGCACTGACACGACATAAGGAAACTGACCAGCTGCAAACAGCAGTACAGTGGGTGATAGAACATCTGGTTTCTAGATCCTTCTCAGCATTTACTCCTCCATGTGTCTGTAGGCAAGAACTCAACTTGAAAATCTCGGTTTTTAAATCTGTAAAATGAGGTGACAGTATAGATAGTCCATGAGGGTCTTTCCAGCAGTAAAATTCTATTCTACTCTAAAATAACCAAAAGATGAAATATTGCAGCAAATAGAGTGACCCTCGTTACAGTCTAATTTTTGATTGGACAATAGCATACAAGCGATTCATTTATATCTAAGTTACACTTTTTAGGCCTTAACTTTCTTAATGTGAGGTGAAAGTTGGAAGTCAGGGAGTTAATGTGGGGAGACATACATTGTATAGAAGAAACTGAGTCAGTCAGGAACCCCATATGTTAAATCAAAGGCACCCCAGAACAGATGACTGGATGAAAAAAATGTGGTATATATACACAATGGAATATTACTCATCAATTAAAAATGACAAATTCGACGATTTTATGATAACATGGATGTACTTAGAAGAAATCATATTAGCAGAAACAAATCAAAAAGAAAAAGACAGAAACCAAATGGTTTCACTAATATAGGGGATATGGGAAAAAAATAAACAAAAGCCATGAGGAAAAGTCAAAACAAGCTAACCACCAAACTGAAGCACACAACTTGGGGCGGAGGGGAAGGAAGGGAACAGTGGGGGGGGAGGAGTGGGATGAATCCCTGGGATTACAAAGATGTAAAATTTATATAAAAATAAATATTTAAGAAATAAAATAAAATGTGTCTAATATTTGGGGATAGAATATCATTTGTTGTATGATTCATTGCAGCTTTTAGTTATAAGGGAGGTAGACTTTCTTTTTATTGTTTGAAGAGTTTGTTTCTCACTAGTGTCTTCAACAATAAATTCCTCTTGTGGGAAAAAATGCTACCTAAAAAAAATTACACACCATGATCAAGTAGGATTTCTGGAAAGCAAATATAATTTAACATAGCAAAATTAGTCAGCATAAGGTACCCTATTAACAGAATAAAGGAAAAAAAACCTACATTATCATTTCAACTGATGCAGAAAAATTCAACATTTTTTCATGATGAAAACCACCCAACAGAGTAGTAATAAAAGTGAATTAAATCAACCTAATAAAGTATATGAAAAATCTGATAAGGGATCAATACTCATAGTTTATAAAAAACTCCTATAACTCATTAACTACAAAAACAAACAAAAACCAGTCCAATAAAAAATGAGCAAAAGACTCAACTAAACTTTTCTCTCTAAAACATATACAAATTACCAATAAATACATGAAGAGATAGTCAACATCATTAATCTTTTGGGAAATACAAATCAAAGCTAGAGTGAGATAGCACTTCACACCAACTAGGATGACCACTCTCTTAAAAGCAAAACAAAATGTTGGCAAGATGTAGAGAAATTGGATCCTTGTGCACATTGCAAATATGCCTTATTTCACAAAACAATTTGCTAGCATTCTTTCCTATTTGTATCTTATTGATTGTGTGTAAGTATTGACTATTATCTGGTGGAATGTGGGGGTGGAACTGAGACATCTTGGAGAAGACAGGAGCCAGAGCACCAGGTACAGAAGAAAAAGAGGAACAAAATGTCTGAG
Organism: Uropsilus gracilis; assembly: GCA_004024945.1. Taxonomy (NCBI): domain Eukaryota; kingdom Metazoa; phylum Chordata; class Mammalia; order Eulipotyphla; family Talpidae; genus Uropsilus; species Uropsilus gracilis. The sequence goes on along the minus strand of PVHY01005619.1, from coordinate 2,980 downwards.
AGAACAATGCAGAGGACCTAAACTAGACTTTAAGGTAGACACCTGGGGTCAAGGTTCAGAAGTGGACTCAGGTTGAAGTGAATGGAAAGCAGCCTGCCTGAGTTGTGAGAAGATTACTCCCAGTCTCTTTAAAGAGAACATGGCTTTTATTTATTTTTTTTCCCCTTATATAGAAGTCTCCAGATGTGGCCTTGGGTCAGTAAGAGAGGAACTGATATCTAGCAGTTAGAAAGAATTACTTGACTCGGTTTCATTTGTCTGTGATGAACCTGGATTTCTTTCCAGGAGCTGATCTAGCCTAGGTGAATCTTTACTTCGCATATTTATCTAGTTATTTTTGTTTTGGAGAGAGACTGTTGTTTTCTCATTAATTGTTTAGGTACTTTGAGCAAAAGGTCAATCAACTTCTAAATGAATCTAATTCTGGACTCTCTTCTGTCCTTTGATCCATGTCTGTCATAGATCTGCCATTATCATGTATCTGTCAATATCTCACTGGCTTAATTAATGTAACTTTATAGACAGTCTTGAATTCAGGTAGTAAGTCCTCCAATGTTCTTTATTTCATGAGTTTGACTGCTCTAATTAGAATCCTCACAATTAATCGAATCAGGAGAAAAAATATGCATGCAAGCAAAGGACTATTATTTAATTCCTATGCTTAAGAACAAGTTACTAAATAACTGAATAAAATCCATGGGATTTTGATTGAGGTTAAATTGAACTTACAGATCAGTATGAGAAGAATGGCCACTTACAGTTTGTTATCCAACTCATAAGTGTGACATATATCTCCAATTATCTAGGTCATCTTTAATTTATTTTTGCAATATGTTAGAGATTTAATTTATTTTTGCAATATGTTAGTGTAGAGATCTTATAAGTCTTTCATGAAATAGAGGTTTTTTTGGTGGTTATTTGATGGCATTTAATATAGAAATAAAATGAAAGCTGTATAGTTAATAAAGTTGTGTAAAGAAATAAAATTATTTTTACATGCTAACTTTGTATAGAGAAGAGACACTGTAAAATGTGTATTCTTTGTTCTTGTTTTAAAGAGTGTTCAGACTTATTTTAATAGGTAATTATTGGTGGCAATCATCTTGGATTTGTTGTAACTTGGTTTTCTATGGTACTGGAATAGATCTATTTTAGTTTTCTCCTTATCTAGGATTACTCCTTCAATGCTGGGGCACAAAATTTACTCCTAAGGAATCCCAAGATAATTACCAACTTTTACAACTCGTCAGAACTCAAATTCTCCTTTTTCCATACTTCACTCTGGTCAATTCAATCTCTTAGCTATTGCTTTCTACTGAACTTTCTGGAGATGTCTGTATGCATGAACTCTTCAGAATTTAGGGCTCTCTTCTTTCCAGGATTCTTCCCTTTTAGGGTTCCTTCCTTTCCTGGCTTCTTTCTTCAGTTCTATATACTCTGGCAATCCTAATACATCAAGCTAATATATAGCCAAGATTGTAACTCCTGCCACTCCCAGCTCATAGATTTGTAAAAGCTCTTGGAAAGAATCAACACAGGTCTTCCCAAGAGTGGTTCCCTTTTTTCAGATCAAATTCTCTCCAGTTTCTCTTTATTACTTGTGATTTCTAATAATTACTGTCTTTTGTCCTGAGTTTATAATTTGTTAGCTATAGTAAGGTAAGCCCAAAAAGAGTTACTCTACCATGTACCAGATTACTTTTTAAAGCTTGTCATCATGCAAATGTACATAGAAGAAACCTCAGAGAAAAACTATGCATAATTTGCAGAAAATCAGTTTGCATATACACTTTCAGAGCAATTATATCCCTCAAATCTAGGTACATTTTATCATTTGGAAATTAATTTGAATTTCCTTATAAAACTGAGTATCAAAGATAGATAAATAAACAGAAGGATGTTTGTATTAGCTTTACATCGCTGCATGAAAAGTTACCAGAAATTTAGTGACTTAATACAATCCCCATTTGTTACCTTGTGGTTTTTTTCTCTCTTAAATTTTAAAAGGACGTTGTTATTTGAAAAGAGAGAAAGAAAAAAGCACCTGCATAGACACAGGTAGGCAAGAGAACCTGGTGATTTGCATGTCATAGTCTGGGCATGCTGTCACTGGAATCTCCACTCAGGGCCTCAGAAGCTTCAATGGGAGTGTCTGCCAGGCTATAGTTCCCATCTGGGGCACATGTACAACTTTTTAGCTGGCTCAGATCATTGGGAGAATTTTGTTCCTTGTGTTATAGAACTAAAGGCAACTTTTCTTTTTTCTTTTTTCCTGGTTTTTCATTTATTAACGGAAACATTCTATAGATAGACTTCTCATTTATTAAATTTGTCAAAAATGAGTTTAGTTGCAGAGGCTAAAAAAAGTTATTGATCCTTTGCTCTTTGGATCTTATATTTACTGGTTATATTTACTAGGAATTTTTACCTACAAAAATTCCCATCAGGGACCATAAGAAGTTTTGGGTTTTCCCATGTTATTATAATGATTATGAAATTATTATTATGAACTCATGAATTTAGACATATTTATGCTTCTATAAAGTAAAATATCAATATTGTTTTACCTTTGTAAATAAAGTTAATGTTGAAATATTTCTATCTTTGACCAGTGGAAGCCATGTCAAGTTAGACTCTTGATACAGCACTTCAGGGCAACATTATTTTCTTCAAGGTCAGTAAGAGCACCTTTTTGATGCTTTGCCCTCTTTAAAAACAAACATCTAACTAGGTCAGGCTCACCCAGGGTGATCTCCCTTTTGATTAACTCAAAGCCAAGTGACTAGTGACCTAATGCTAAGTCCTGTCAGTACTGAAGAGGAATGGGCACTCTTGAAGTGGGAGTCTTGAAGGCCTTTAGAACTCTGCCTACCACAATGTTCACTGTCACATAATTGTAGTAATGAGGAATAAGAGACAAACTAAATATCATTCACTTGAATCTGATTAAACAAATTGCAAGTTATAATAATTTTATACT
>PVHY01005618.1:0-81406 GCA_004024945.1 Uropsilus gracilis | reverse complement strand
AGGGGAGTTATTTTTACCTTTTCATGTGTGCTGGGTATGACTTCATGTGATAGTGGCAGTTTTGTGTTTTCAAGTTCCTAGAAATGTCAGCTGGTAGGTGCCCTCAGAAGTAGAAGTAAAGAACAGGTGGGGAGAGGTGTCATTCTATGAATAGCAAATAAATACTTTATAGCAGTAAATACTTTACTGCTTTTTTTTTCCTTTTTAAGACTAGGTTTCTCTATTTTGTCTGGGGAACCACAGGCTTATATTGTCCAGGGTATCATGGACTCAAGTGATCCCCAGCCTCAGCTTCCCAGGTAGCTGGGATTACAGACACACACTAACACGTCCAGATATTTTTTTGGTTCTAGGTCTCACTATGTTGCTTGAACCCACGGACTCAAGCAACTCCTAATCTCAACCTCGCTCCATAGGCTGCGATTAAAGACATGCACCACTGTGCCTGGCCCTAAACGTATGTATATATATATATATATATATATATATATATATATATATATATATATATATATATATATATATATATATGTTGCGACTCCATATATATATATATTTCCCTTTTTAGCGACTAGGGCTCACTATGTTGCCCGGGGTAGTCTTGAACCCACAGTCTCAAGTGATTCCTAGCCTCAGCCTCCCAAGTAGCTGGAATAACAGGCATGCATCACCGCACCTGGCTTCTTTTAACACCATTTGCAAAGTTTCTAGGAATTTAAATTTCTTAAAACTTCTACCTATTGGCTTTTTAATGTGAGTTTTATCTTATACATGTTGGGGGAAAGAGTCAAGAATAATTACACTTGTAAACAAGGATAAATATGCATTTAAGGCAACCAACACCAGTTAGATATCCTAATTAGTGTGACGAGAGACCTGGTAAGCAACCAGGGATTTAATAAGTCAGCTAATTATGACAACTTTTACAAACAGTTGCTATGCCATGTTGTATCAGTGTGGGAAGGTGCTCAACCATCTGACAGTTTTCTCACATCTTGTAGTTAATTATTCAATGCTCCACGAGCCTGACTTGGAGTGGACTCTAGTGAAAGGCTGGGCTTGGGCAGGCCAGTCTAGCTGGACACCACAAGTGGTGAGGCTACCAGAAGCCCTCTGGGATCTTATTCAACCCTTCTAGCATGCTATAGATATAACCCTAACATCTGACTGCCTTCCAGTCATGTGACCAGCCTTGCCCAAATTATCTCCAGTAACACACAGCTCTGTGAAGTTAGTGGTAGAGATGTGGACACTTGGACTCGAAACCACTAAGTGGCTTGTACAGGATCCCAAAGCCAGGAAAGGCAAGAGCTGGGCTCCAAAATTGGGTCTAGCTAAATCCCAAGTCCATGTTCTCTTTCTTTCTTTCTTCCTTTCTTCTTTTCTCTCTCTCTCCCTCCCTCCTTCCCTCCCTCCCCCCCCCTCTCGGTTTCTTTCTTTCTTTCTTGACTAGGTCTTGTTATTTTTGCCCCTCACGTTGCCCATGGTACCACGGACTCAAGCAATCCCCAGCCTCAACTTCCCAGGTAACTAGGATTACAGGCATGCACTACCACGCCCAGCTATTTTTTGGGACTAGGCCTCACTGTGTTGTCCTGAGCGGGACTCAAACCCCAGACCTCGCTGCGACTCCATAAGCTGTCGCTTACAAGCATGCACCACCATGCCTGACCCATGTTCTTTTTCTCTGCTATTCATCAACTTTGAATTGTAGCAACACTTTGAAGGGCTCCTTTTTATATTTATACATTTCATATGCATTTATACACTTCTATAAGACTAATTAATACTAAACACATTTTTACAAGTTCTTCAAAAGCTACGTTAACTCCAAATTGTGAAGCATAAAAGCAGCTCTGGTTGAGCTGGTGACATCAGAAGCCTTGATTCCTAATTGTCCCCTCATCTCTTTACCCCAGTGTGAATTTTTTAGATCTCCCTGGGCACAACAGGAAAGTCACATGTGTCAGACTAAAAAAGAATGTGGTATATTTACACAATGGAATATTATGCATCAATCAAAGAAGACAAACTTATGTCATTTGCAGCAACATGGATAGAGCTAGAAGGAATCACGTTAGCAGTAATAAACCAGAAAGGGATACAAGGAAAACAAGCAAACAGACAAGAAAAAGTAAAAACTGCCAACAGAACTGAAGCACAGAGCAAGAGAGAGGAAGGAGGGTGAAAAATGGGGGAGGGCACAAAAGATTAAGATGTTTCATGGGTAGCATGGTGATGGCAATGATGTAATTTATATATATATATATTTATATATATGCATATATATAGGTGCAATCAATTTTTTAAAAGCACTTAACACAAAAAAGTTAATTAAAAATAAAACAATTTTAATGAAAAATAAAAAAAAGATCTAAAGGTGACATTTTATTTTTTTATCTACATCTGTATAATGTTCCTGGGTGCATAGGTTTCCAATAAAGACTTCTGATGAAGAGTGAATGCTATTAATAACTGCAATAAACCATAATTATCAGGACTGGACCGCATGGCATCCCTTGCTGATGGAAGGTCCAAGATTCAGAGCTATGACTATCAGGAGTTTCCCAGTCAGCTTCATAATCCTTCTGTTTCCCCCTACCTGTCTTTGCTAGGCTTTTCATTAAAATCTGTGGTTGTTAATAAAGTTATTAAAAATCAAACAAAAGCTGACCAAATTGAATCTAATTTCTTTTTTTTTTTTTTTTGAGACTAGGTCTCACTACTTTTGCCTGTGGAACCGCAGGTGCACGTTGCCCAGGGTACCACAGACTCAAGCAATTCCCAGCCTCAGTTTCCCAGGTAGCTGGGATTACAGGTGCACACCACCACATCCAGCTATATTTTTTTGGAACTAGGTCTCACTACGTGCCCCAGGCAGGACTCGAACCACGATCCTTAGCCCCAGCCACTTCATAGGCTGAAGCTTACAGGCACAAGCCACCATGCCCAGCTGAATCCAGTTTCTATCTCCTCTTTTTAGACTAATACTTAGGAGATACACTTCTTTCTTTTTCTTCTTTTCATTCCTCTCTCTCCAATCCTTCCATCTTCCTTCTTTAATCCTTATGCATGGCAAACTGTGCCCAAGAATTATGCTGCTGACAATGAATTAGTCAATTCATCCTCAATGCAAAGAGCATTATCTTAGCATCTTTCATCATCAGGAAAACAGAATTCAAAATCACAATGAAGTCTTACCTCACATCTGTTAGTATGGTACTAACAAAAAGCTAAAAGATAACAAGTGTTGGCAAAGAAGTGGAGAAAATGGAACCCTTTGCACTGCTGGTAGGAATGTAAACTGGTACAGTCATCTGGAAAATGGTATGGAGGCTCTTCAGAAATTAAAAATAAAACTACCATGATTCATCAATTCCACTACTTGTTATGTATCCAAAGGAAATAAAATGAATATCTCAAAGAGATATCTGCATTCCTATGCTCAAGGCAGCATTATTTATAGTAGCAAAGAGATGGCAACAATCCAAGTATCTGGCAAGAGATGAAAGAATAAAGAAAATGTGGGGGTGTATGGGGTATGTGCATGTGTGCTCATTCACAATGCAATATATACACACATACACAATGTAAATATTATTCAGCTTTAAAATGGAAGGAAAATCCTATTTGAGACAACATGGATAAATCATGGAGAGCATTATACTAAATGAAATAAACTAGACACAGAAAAACAAATATTACGTAATCTCACTTATGTGGAATCTTAAAAAGGCAAACGCATAGTAATAGATAATAGACTGGTGGTTACCAGGGACTGGTGGGTGGAGGGTGGGGGTAGAAGTAGATACTGGTGAAAGACTACAAACTTTCAGTTATAAGATAAATAAATTCTGAAGACCAAAATGTACAACATAGTAACTGTAGTTAATAGTAATGTACTGTATACTGAAAAGAGAGTCTTCCCAAGTGCTCTCATCACAAACAAAAAAAAGATCTGAGGTGATGGATATTTTAATAAATAATCATTTTTACAGGCCGGGCACGGTGGCTCATGCCTGTAAGCTTCAGTCAATGAAGCGGCCGGGGCTAGGGATCGTGGTTCGAGTCCCGCCTGCGGCCCCTAGTGAGACCTAGTTCCAAAAAATTAGCTGGGCATGGTGGCGCGCGCCTGTAATCCCAGCTACCTGGGAAGCTGAGGCTGGGAATTGCTTGAGTCTGTGGCCCCCTGGGCAACAAGAGCCTGTGGTTCCATGGGCAAAAATAGTGAGACCTAGTCTCAAAAAAAAAAGTCATTTTTACAGTGTAGACTCATCAAAAGAACATATTGTACATCTTAGAGCTGGGTGCAGTGGCATGTACCTTTAATCCCAGCCTTTGGAGGCTGAGGTTAGGAATCGCTTGAGATTGTGGGTTCAAGACCACCCCGGGCAACATAGAGACCTAGTCTCTAAAAAAACAAAAAAAATTGTACACCTTAAATATATACGATTTTATTGATCATACACCAATAATCCTGTGAAGAAAAAGAATGTTTTCTTTTTTTTTTTTTTTGGTCTCATTAAGAAACTTACCTTTTCTTGTTTTGATTTAAGAAATACAGTCACATACCTTTTTTGTTGTTAGTCTTGGCATGATGAAATGGGAAGAATTTTCTGACACCTTTTGATTTTTCACACTCCTTTTCCAAAACAGTTGAATAATAGATGATACGAATGTGTTGATTAGTTTCTCTATCTGGTGGACTCAAAAATTCTGGGTAATCATCAATCTGAAAAAAAATTGAATTGATTAAAGCCACTACAACTGCTTATCTATTCTGGAATAATAACTCCTCCCAAAGATTAGGGCAAGTTTAAACTACATCCTTTCTTTTTTTTTTCCCCCTGGGAAATTTTTCCTCTTCTTGTTGTTAAATTTCTCCTCTATTTGTTTAAGTTCTTAGTAAAAATGTGCTCAGCAACAGACCTCAAGAAAATATTTACACTGTAAGTATTAAATAAATAGTAACAGTGTTTTTGTTATTAAAATCTGTCCCTCCCCACTTCCATTTTGAAAATAGATTTCTTTCTTTTTTTTTTTTGCTTAGAGACTAGGTCTTGCTATGTTGTCCGGGGGGGTTGTTTCAAACCCATGAACTCAAGTGGTTCCTAGCCTCAGCCTCCAGGTAACTGAGATTACAGGCCCAGCTAGAAAATAGATTTCTTAAAAGGTCACAAAAAATATGTAATTAATTGAGTTTGAACTAGGAATTGTCCACTTGTAGAAAGCAGTCTACAAAGATTCTGTGAATACAGGTATCTAGATTTGAATTGCTGGAAGTTTCCTGCTCCTGCATAGCATTCTCTTCTCTCCAAAGGATTGTTTTCTAGATTAAAAATGGGAAAGGTCTCAGTAAATACATAGAATGTTCAGATTATCGCTTTCACAGCTTACTTACCTTTTTAGACAGGCAGCAACAGCATCTGATTAAAAAGCTAAGAGTAGAGCCAGAGGCATACTTAAAACCATAATTCAAGCATCAGGAGTTCCTCTAAGACTTTTTACAAGTACTTCAAATTTGGGTAAAATTCAGTTCTATCATTCCCTTTTCACAAATAGTAGAATATCAGATAATAAAAATTTTAATCTAATAGAGAGTAATTAAAAAAGAGAGATTAGTGAAAAACTATTAAGATCTACTCCAATTTCATGTTTAAAATTATTTTAAATATACAGAGCAATTCAAACCAAGTTAATGAAGCAGCAGTCTTCAGAGGAAGTACTTTAGTTAATAATGTTTTATACTTAGTAAAGGAATTCTCAGCTGCACAAAATATTCCTCAGACATGCTTCAAGTTGTCTGAACTCATCAATGCTGTGTTTATAAAATTTGAATCATATTAAACCTATAGCTAAATCACTGTTTACTTTGTGTAATTTTTCAGAATCTTGATGGTGCCTTGACCTGGTCCTTTCAGACAATAGCAATGTATTATTATCAGTCATCATTTCAAAAAGTATGTGAAATGTTGACTTGGCCAAATCTTGCTTTTAGTTTCAGTTTACCACCTTTTAGATAAGTCAATATGAGAGGGGGTAAATTATCTCGGTCTTTGTCTACATCTATTTTTTCTTTGTCTATGTGCCTGTCAATCTGTATGTCTACAAAGTCTGTAAAAAATACAGATAGCTGGGCTTTACTTTAGACTTTGAATTTCTCTACTTGCTAATATCAGTTTATAGTTGACAGATTATATATCCATATATGTAAAACATAACATTTATAGATACATGTACATAGGTTTATGTCAGTATTACTACATCTAAGACTTTCTAGAGTTTTCATTCATTTTTACTAAATAGATGTAACACATTAAAAAGTAATCGTAATCAGTTTGTCTTATTTTTTGCATGGCTTTATTGTCTTTTTTGCATGCCATGGGAACAACCAAATTTTCTTGTCACTTAGCTCTTATTATGAATCGTCATCAGATATTTCACATAGGAAAAGTCTTATTAATAAACTAACCATGGCCATTTGTGGTCTCTGTCTTCCACTTACAGTTTTTGCTTTCTTGTGATGCTGATTTGAAGGTTTTACTATAAGCAATAATGGTCTCAGTTTGTGTCTTCAACAAAGACAGTCCAGAACCTTCTGGAAAAACAGTTGAATCCCATTCTTCAAAATAGTGACTTAAAAACTGAGCTGATATTAAACAACTCTCATATTTCATCAAATAAAGAAATCAGGATTTCCAGGACTTCATTAGAGTTCATGAAACTCTTAACCCAAAATCTGCTAGAACAAGAGTTAAATTTATAGGATCAGATGAACAGATGAAGTGTTATTATGGTTATTTATTTTGGAATAGTATTGATCTTGCTTTAATTTTCTATTTCCTGGATGTATGAAACCTCCTTTTCTTTATTCCTAAATTATAACTCATATAAAATTTAGTCTTTTGTACACTGAAATGTTTGAATTCGACTGGCTCTATAAAATTCAGAAACTCTTTATTAGATTCAATAAAAATCAACTTCCTTTTACCAGGCTATAATTAGATACTTTGACTGATATAAAGCCTTATGTGACATGTCATATTTAAGAAGATATTGGAATTAGAAGGTATTTTGTCCAGCTTTCCCATCCATGTTATCCTTGTCTGCCATTGTTTTCAAGGTATTTGCTGTAATTTGTAGAAAACTTCAGGTTTTTTAAAAAAATAGAGAAATTAAAATTTCTAAATGGCAAATCAACTTTTGTTCTTTTTTGATTTATACTTAGAAGTACGTTCAATACCCTGAATACAGAAAAATATTTCCTTTTTAATTTTAATTTTTACTTTTTTTTTGTAGTTAGCTCTCTAATCCTTCTTGAGTCTCAAGAAACAGGAAGACTTCCTCAAGACTTTTGTCTAACTGGCTGTGATTCAAATTGTATTTTGTATTAACTTTGTGAAACACTGTCAATATTGAAGCCATCTTTTAAATGCGCTGGGGAACCATAACAGAGAAGTTGCACGACCTGTCTTTTTGAATAAGGTTAAAGACCTTCTGCCGGGCATGGTGGCTCGTGCTTGTAAGCTTCAGCCTATGAAGCGGCTGGGGCTAGGGATCGCGGTTCGAGTCCCGCCTGGGGCCCTTTGTGAGACCTAGTTCCAAAAAATACAGCTGGGCGTGGTGGCGCGCGCCTGTCACCCCAGCTATTTGGGAAGCTGAGGCTGGGGATTGCTTGAGTCTGTGGTACCCCGGGCAATGAGAGCCTGCGGTTCCACAGGCAAAAAAGCAAGACCCAGTCTCAAAAAAAAAAAAAAGGTTAAAGACCTTCCAACTGAGCCAAAAGCATTTGTTTCAAGAAACCATCAAACAAAAATTGCTTGATAAGTCATCTGGATCATGAAAACTAATGATTATAGACTTTTAGCAGGGGGATAAAATCAGTTTCCATTTCATCCTTTCTGGAGAATTAGTGACTAGTTTACTCTTGAATAGTTTACTCTTTTTAACAATAGTCAACTAGTTTCTTTAGTTGCTTACTTCATTTTCCCCTTTACCTCCCATAAAAATCTCTAACTTTACCCCTCCATGGGTCATGTTCTGGATTTTCTACCTGAAACTGTATATTGAAATTGCAATTCTTTGACTCCCCAAAATTATTCTTAGCCTTTTTAATTATCTCTTAAATTTTTAGGTTGAAAACTATTATTTAAGTAGAGACAGAAAGCAAATAAATTCATAAGTATTTTTGATTCAAACTACTTATTAGCATTTTGGGCAAAAAGGAAAGTATAGTAATTTAAATACTAACTATGGGCTGGGCGTGGTGGCATGTACCTATAATCCCAGCTATTTGGGAGGCAGAGGCTAGGAATCACTTGAGTCCATGGGTTCGAGACTCCCCCAGCAACATAGTGAGACCTAGTTAAAAAAAAGAAAAAAAAAGAAAAAAGGTCGGTGTGTTGGCACACACTTGTAATCCCAGTTTCCTAGGAGGCTGAGGCTAGGGATCACTTGAGTCCGCAGGTTCAAGACTACCCTGGGTAACAGCGTGAGACCTAGTCTCTAAAATAAATAATTAAATATATATATATATATATATATACATGCTAACTATGCAGTACATGGCACATAGCATCTTATAAGATAATATATATCATCTTATATAATAATGCTCAAACACATCTATTGGCAGTTATTACTAATCCCAATTTGTAATAAGAAAACAGGTTCAGAGAGAGTTAAGTTCATAAAACTAGTGAATGATAGAAACACAATTACAAGACAACATAATTGTCTCCAAAGTCAATTTAAAAAAAATAAATAAGGTGTAAAAGCACGGGTCTACTGGTAATCAGAATGGGGATTTTGTCAGGGAGAAACAGAAGTGTTTCTTCTGAAAGCAATCCTGGAATCCAAACAGTAATCAAGCAGCTGGATTCGTTATTATGTCAGAATTTCCGCCAAATTATGCTGATTCCTTTATTTGGGAGAAAGTACAATCAGACCTCTTTTTTCAGGAGCTATAATCACTGAATTTGGTTAGTGTTGCCATTTAAGGACATAATATCTTCTTAAATACATGGTAGTAGCACTCATTTCTGTATTCATTGGCATAAAAAGATAAATATGATTTGCTGTTAAATAAAAATTATTAATTATAAAACATGGAATATAGTTTCATATGTGCCAGCACAACAGAGTCTGGGATATTGTATACCAAATATTCTTATCTCTGTGTGGTTAACTCTGGTTTTATCTGGATGATGGAATTTTATATATATATAATTTATTTTTACGTATGTTAATTCCAAGAATTATCTACATGGCACAATAAAAATAGCTGTTTTTTAATCACACTATCTCAGTCATAAAACATGAATTTGTGCGTTCTTCCATCAAAATCTATCACTAAACTAAGGATGGACAGAGGCCAGAGAAGACCACATTCAGTAAGAACACATGAAGACAGTTTGCTTGTAACTACCTAACTTTTAAAGAGGCACATTTATTCACATTGAAAGTGCTCCAAAAAATTAAAAATTAAAAAACGAGAAAAGGAAGAGCACTCCATTACCCTAAGGGAAATAGTGGATGATTATTACACCGAAGACTGGAGAACAACTAAAGGATAGGCCTCTCCAAGATATTCAGAACAGGCCCTCCCAAGACATGTCATTTTGCCATATGTATGACTTCAAGGTAAAATCAATCCAGGCCCTAGAGCGTCACCAGACATTCTGACAATTCCTCTGCCTAAAAGAATGAAAATTGGAGATCCTACCCAGAATTAGGGTTTTAACCAGATTTCAATCAGAGAAATCTTTTTATATGGAGGACAGAAATGTAATTACAGAGCATGTGCCTTTTAAAGAGCATGATGCCAAGAAAAATTCAAAACTAACTTTCAACAAAATTGTAGCATGAAGCATGGGGGAGAGAAGGGTGAAAGCGGGAGTGGGAAGGGCACAAAAGACTAAGAAGATGGTTCATGGGTGATAAAGTGATGGGAGAGTCCAGGGGTAGATAATGATGTAAAATGAAACAAATAAAAATAATAATAATAAATAAAAATTAAAAAATAAAGAGCATCATGCTAATTCCCCTTCTTCAGGCCTAAAGCCCCATTCCAGTCCTTAGCCTAGAATATATGCCCTAAGCTACATGTCCTAAGAAGATACTATGATAGGCTAAGGTATACAGAATCTACACTATATTCCCTAAGAATGTACCATCCTGCCTCAGATATTGGAATGTCTATGAAGACTTCTCATATGCACATAACTAAATATACTTTTTTTCTGTTACTAATCTTTCATGTTAATTTGATTTTTCAGCTAGTCTGAGAGAAACCCAGAGGGGTAATTTCCTCTCTAATACAAACAAAGAGAAATACCTTTGTCTGCTAATGGGATGCTGATGACAGAGTAACTACAAATAACCAAATGCCAAAAGGATCCATCACTTTTCATTTCTTTTATTAGCTCTTTATTGGCTGATCTAACAATCCTGAAAAATCTAAGGCTATAAAACTGTAAACAGAACAAAACTGATGAGAACATTTAATTCAAGTCAAAAACAAAATATTAAAGAGGGTAATTTGTTTCTTTATTTGCTTTTACAAAGGAAAAAAAATTAATCAAAATCTTTTTGTAAAGACCGCAGCAGGTTTGTGAAGCATGAGGGGATCTAAGATAAGTTAAGCAAAATTAATTTACACATCATGGGATGAGTCAAGAGCTTTTTGATGAGATTTCTCTACTGTTAGCAATGAACAGGGTGACAAGACTTAGTATAAAACAATATACTGTCAGTACCTAATAGATGAAAAAGAAAACATTTAAATGACAGTTGAATTTAATCCCTTAGCAAAAAATATTTTTGCACTTCTATCAGAAACATATTTAGGAAATTCAAAAGTCAGTGCCTTTTCTTTTTTTTTTAATACTAGGTCTTGCTATTTTTGCCCATGGAACCTCAGACTCACGTTGCCCAGAGTACCACGGACTCCAGCAGACCCCAGCCTCAGCTTACAGGCACGAGCCACCGTGCCCGGCTTAAAAATCAGTGCTTTTATTTCAGCCCAAATAATGAAAATATATATAGATATTAATCAAGTAGATGGATAGGTGATAGATAGATAGATGATAGATAGATAGATAGATAGATAGATAGATAGATAGATAGATAGATAGATAGATAGATAGATAGATAGATAGATAGATAGATAGATAGATAGATAGAATAGTATAGTGGCTGTATAGAACTACTTTGTTAAAAATTTTCTAATTTTATGCCTTAAGTTTTACATATATAGAGTTAATTAGATTCTATAAATGAGTAGTTTATTTAGATTGGAAATAAGTTTATTTACCGTTTCATATAGCATTGAAATTGTGCTCTTAAGATGTGTATCAGAGTTGTAAAGGCTTCTTTTACCCAGACACAGTCTAGTGTAAATATAATTGAAGGATATATATATGAAAATAATTTCAGGACTCCAATTAGAACACATGACAGAATTTTCCTATGACTTGCTGACATAAAAACTCAAAATTTGATCATTACTATTTACATTTGATAAATTACCTCTTTTAAATATAATCACATAGTGTTATTATTGACCCAGTGCTGTACTTTTACTGCTCCAATAATATAAATGGCATTCAGTTATCATTGCTCATCAGAATCTGAATCTGAGTCGGGCACAGTGGTTTGTGCCTGTAAGCTTCAGCCTAAGAAGCAGCTGGTGCTAGGGATCGTGGTTCAAGTCCCGCTCAACACAGCGAGAACTAGTCCCAAAAAATTAGCTGAGTGTGGTGGCATGCACCTGAAATCCCAGCTACCTGGGAAGCTGAGGCTGGGGATTGCTTGAGTCTGTGGTACCCTGGCAACATGAGCCTGCGGTTCCATGGGCAAAAAAAAAAAAAAAAAAAAGAAGTTGAGTCTGGGTAGATTGGAGTTACTAGCAAATGGCCTCCTATGTTCTCCCTCCCAGTCAACATAATAAAAACTTTAATACCATTTTAAGGTGTGGTGCTTTCTAATATTTGATCTTTCTTTGCCTCTGAGAAAGCTTACTGTTATATAACTACCATCACTGGTAGTTTGAAGTCCAGTAGTAAACTAATTGCTATTTTCCCAGTGAAATTTGTTCTTGACAACAAAATCTAATAAAAACATGTTACCTCTGTGATGAAAAAAAGAAATAACTAAAGGTACTCAAGACAGATCACCTTAAGATCCTCATAGCTGTAAGAGCTGGCCTCTTTGGGAGTCTTCACTCTGGCATGCAGATTACTTTGAATTGAGGAGAATTGAGGCTCCGAAGGATAGGGAGAAGCTCTTTCCCTTTCAGTGAAGGGCAAGGGGGGTGGAGGAGACACTATTATCCAACATAGGTTTATCTGTAGAGATGTCCTCTCCATAAAGATGAGAAACACATATTCATTTGCAAAGAAAATATGAAACTATTCCCACCTCATCATGGGAAGTCCCCCTTCCTCTCTCCTTGGAGCTCCAGGCCCTTGCCCCATCCCTTAGTTCAGAATTTAAATTCTGTTCTCACCAACTAAGGATGGAATCCTCATAATCTATATAGATTCCCCCATGTATACATTACTAAATTGATCTTTTTTCTTTTATTAACCCATCTGATGCTGTTTTAATTACGACACCAGCCCAAAAAAGCACAGCGCAGTGGGGGGATTTTCTTGTGCCCCAACACCATACCAGTTCATTAGTTATATAAACATTCCCTCATGCTGTGAATGAGTAGGTATGCAGGAAAGGGTGAAGCCAGCAGATCTGGGCTGGACTTTGCACACTCCAAAGATAGGCCTTTCTTTAGGATTACCCGTTTAAGGCCTGATCCTGGAGATAAGTGCTGAGTCTTGGAATATTTTGTCAGGTAAGAATGATTTTTGAACATTTGAGACTTTGGATGTCTCAGTGCCCTTTTGATCAAATATGTTTATTCTGACAATGTAATCACAACAAACACCTGTTTTTGCTGAGCAAGGGTTAGGTAGAAGAGGTAGAAGAGGGGCTAGAATCTGTGTAGCTAAACCTACAGGTTATGTATGTCTATGTGACTGACTGCAAATACAACCCTTAGACACAAAGACTCTGGTGAGCTCCCCTGGTTGGTGACACTTTCCATAAGTTGTCACATATTGCTGGGGGAATTAAGTATATCTATACTACTTCATGGGAAGAGGGTAGCTGGAAACTTGTATCTGGTTTTTCCTGAGTTTTATCTTTTCCCTTCACTAACTTTAATCCATATCTTCTTACTGTAATAGATGATGATTTTTTACGTCTTGCAAGTTCCCATGAGGCCATCAGGTTCCTAGACTAGTGATCCTGTGCCCTTGACATACTGCACAGCTTTGTCCTCTCTCAGGCTGTAAGTCAGAGAGGGTCACCCCATGGTTTCTCATTTCCTCTTCAAAAGAATAATAAGAATTCTGATATTTTTAAAAATTTTGATTCCTATAGCTAGATTCTCTAAACTATGAAGATAAAAAGGGAAGAAATTAAATATTCAAATGATGTTGTACAGAAAATTATAAAATTTAACATTATTACTACATGTTCTTCTCTGTACTTTGTAGGTATCATTCCACAGAATCCTCACACAACCCCATGGAGGTTTCAATAAAGATTAGAGCAGAAACTAATAAACTAGTTAAGTAGAAAAATAATAAATCAAAATATGACTCTTGGAAAAGATCAACATAGCTGACAATCCTTTAACAAGAAAAAGAGAGAGAAGACTCAAATTGCTAAAATCAGGAATAAAAGATGGGACATTGCTACCATGCTTACAAAAGTTAAAAAAAAAAAAGAAATATGAGTACTATGAGTAACTGATTAACAACAAGTTAAATTGCTTAAATAAAATGACCAAATTCCTAAAAATACATAAGCTACCAAAATTAACTTAAGAAACAGAAAATGTGCATAGACTTATGACAATGTAAATACATATAAGATTGGATTAATAATCAAAAAACTTGACACAAAACTATAGAACTTGAAGACCTCACCTGTGAATTTTGGAAAAGAAATAAAGAATTAGCATTAGTTCTTCACAAGCTCTTTCAGAAAGTATAAGAGGGAGGGAACGCTTTTATATTAACCTAATACCAAAAGTCAAAGACATTACAAGAAAACTGCAGACCTGTATTTCTAGTGACAGTAGATGTAAAATTCCTCAACAAAATGCTTGCAGGCCAAGTCAGAAATATATAATAAAGATTAAAAGGTTCTGGAGTTTGAGTTAGAGATAAAGCAAACCACCTTAGCACAAACATATACTCATCCAATTACCTCCCTTGTTCAAGACAATTCTAAATGAAGCACTAATAAGGGTATGATGAAACCTGACTGTCATGATTCAACTTTTTCCTTTTTAGAAAATGCGGGTTTGGGAAATTATTAGAATTGTTCTGATACGTTCATTTGCTGTCTGGCCTACTCTGCATACCACAGGGAAATTGTCTTTTCATGTGTTTAATTTATTAAGTTACTGTTTCTCTGTTTAAGAACAATGTCAAACAAAGAGGCAAAACTTGGTTTTGACAAGCACTGGCTGAAATTTATATTCTTAAGCAGAAACACAAAGAAGCAAATACAAAGGCGAGACTAGAGAATATTTGGGCCATGTCTTCAACAAATCATGTTTTTTTAAAAAAAAAGTGGGCAAAAGGAATGATAGTTTTAGCTTAAAAAGCGATCTATCTGATACACAGATCTATCTGACCCTTCACAAAAAGAGGGGCAAAAAAATGGTATGTGGTTACTAGTGGGATGTAAAAGGAAGCACACAACAACTCTGAATGTTCTTGGGAAAAAGTTGAACCCACATGTTATCATCCCATCTAACAGGAAATCAGGGTTTAGAGCAACTCATTAAAAGGACTCCACAAAGACAAAATCAGATAGACCCAGAAGTAGAAAAATTTCCAAGAAAAGTGACCTAATTCTCCAGCAAAAAGTGACAGAAAAAAAGAAAACTGTCATAGGTTAAAAGGGATTTAAGAAACAGATAGTCAAACACAACATATGGAGGACATTATTTGGATCCTATTTCAAATAAACCTACTGTAAAGTGACATTTTTGTACAAGTGGAGGTCTGAAGATGGGTTTGATATTTGATATTAATGATACTAACTTTTTAGCTATGATAATGTTATTTTTAGGAGTGACATGATTAATTTGTAGTCCTTATTTCCCATATATATATAATGTATGGATGAAATAACTGGTTGAGAATTTCTTTAAAATCAACCTTCAGAAATTAAAACAAGTCTTAAAACAAAAAAATAATCCATTAGGGAAAACTTGTTTAGTGTGTTTAGCAAAAAAACCATCAGTTAGATGTTAATAAGTACTGACGGTGGTACTGAACATTTGGAGAATAATTCCACTTACGACTAGTTTCTGTTTAAATTTTCCATAAGAGAAAGTTTTTACCAAGAAAAGATAATAACCAAATGCAGCTTATCATTTACTGAATCCTAATTTGAAGGAAATTATTTGTAAAAGGCAGCTGGAAACAGACCTCCACTGAAACACTGTTCTGAGTTCCCACTATTATTGTTCATTCTATTTTACATATCATGATAATGATTTGCTTATGACTATTTTCTTCTTTCCATTATATTTGCCTTCCTCTTTAAATTACATGTTACCCAAAAGTAGGCACCACACCATTTTGTATTCACTTATATATTTATAGCCCTAGGAACTCAAATCATTGCTGGTTGCTCTATAGAAAATCTAACATTCACATCAATGGGATGTATACAGAGATAGAATCAATAAAGATATACAGTGATAAACCCATAAAACACAAACCAGAAGAAAAGGTAAAAACTAAAAATCCTGTTCCAAGATTATTTCAGAGGGAATCTGAAGGGTAGGACCAATGGCAGACCCAAAAGACATAATCTGATTAATTGGCTGGTCCATATATGGATATATCTTGAATGGATTTCACTCAAATTAAACCATATTAACAATTACCGATGACATACTACACATAAGTAGAAGCTATTTTTACATTTGGCACTTGGCAAATTATTCCACTGTCATAATTAAAAACCCATTGCAGTCTCTACCAGGTGGTTTTTTCCATTATACTCTACCTGGGCTTTACAGCACCAGTCCCTAAGGAAGTCTAACTAGATGGACTATTATTGCAATCTATGAAAACTGCTAGCATAAAGAACCCATCCATATACTCCAAAAGGAAATACCAGTTTGGAGAATTGGACACTACCCTGTCATTATACTGGAAACTCCCTAGACTATTTTAGTGTTAGACTTGAAAAGTCATTGCCTCAATCCCAAGAGCCACAACTAAGAAGTACTAAAGGGAAACAGCCTTCAAGACAGCCTTCAACATGATAGCCCGTCAGGATCTTTCCAGCCCAAACTGTTAACAGCAACAGCAGACACCAATCTCAACTTTGAAAAACAATAATCTTGAATACAGAGAGATGGTGTTGTGAAAGCTTTTCTTTTTTGTTTCATCCCCCGCTCCTGACAACCAGTGTCCAGAAACCATGTCAAGGTCATGCTGTGGTAACTATGTTGTCCCTATTCCAAAACCTAAAAACTTCTAAGGAAATATCATGAATTTACAGAAAGTCAGTTGTTACTATGTGCTCTGTAGTGAAAGAACATTGGCTTGTGAGGTCAGGACCTGAGTTTGCATTCCAGCTTATGTTTTCTTTAATGCATGACCCTCTGCAAGTATTTACCCTTTCTCTGCCTTAGTTTCCTCATCTATAAAAGAAAAATATCACCTTCCTTATAAAGTTAGTTTAAGATTAAATAAGATAATCCATTCAAAATCGTTGACAAAATGCTGGTACAGAGTTCATACACAATAGATATTTGATATAATTAATGACCTTAATTGGCTATAAGAACATCAGTAATACAATACTAAGCCACAGTTCACTCAGCCTGGTATTTGTCTCTGGTATTGGCAGCAAGGGACATTTTGGGGGAGAACTGAATGCTGTGTTTTGAAGGATGAGATTAGAAAAAAGAGGAGGAAGAGGAGGAGGTAAGGGTACAAGGAAGAGGAGAAAAAAAGATAATGGAGGAGTAGTAAAGGGCATTTCAGGAAGAGAAAATAATACAAGTAAAATTGCTAACATACAGAGAACATGGAGGAAAAATCACAACCCAACTATGGAGCTTCGGGAGCGGAGAGAGATACGGTCAAACAGCCCGGGAGGTTAGTACATGAAATCTAAGGTGAAGCCTCAAAACCAGCATTTTGGAAGAGTACATAATATCAAATAATAACTGAAACCACTTTCCTGTAGAAGTGCCATTTCGGTTTCATTATTCTGTCCCTCCATCAGATCTAAGTGTGGCCCTAGCGATGTGCTGCACTGGCTTCTGTGTGCACAGCTGGATAAGGACAGATCCCTTGACTAGGATTCTTGCGGTCCAGTGGGGGCAGCACCACATTATACTTTAAATTCTAAAATATATGTATAAACAAGTTCAAGCAGCAGGTTTTGAGTTGAGATAGAGTTGAAACATGTATGTACACAAATGTATACAAACATAAAACAATGCCTGGCACATAGTAGGTGTTCACATTTGTTATTTAAAGCTATTTAACTTGTCTAAGAAAAAAGATGCCCATGAAAATAGATTAATTGAATGGACTGTGTTTCTTCATTCCACACTTTTTAAAATCCCACTATGCTAGAAGGGAAACCTTACCAGTACTCAATCCAAGTTGTAATCTAACTTTTTGTTCTTACCTTCCACTTACTCCTCTAGCTCACAGAACGGAATTTTATCTGTATATTTGCAATTCTGTTCCTAAAATGTTACTGTAACATAAACTAAATAGAAGAATGTGGCCACACATGAAGCAAGCAGGGTTTCTGCCCCAAAGGCATAAAGGACAGGTTTGCTTAGGGTCTACTGACCTGTGACAAAAAGAACAAAGACAGAATGAGAGCATGAACTAACTGGAAGTTAGGTAACAGGAAGACAAATTTGTACGGTAAAATGAGAAAGTCTGTGAGAATGGAAAAGCTTGGCTGTAGAAAGAGGACAACACCCTAGCAAAAAAGGAGACTAAATAGTTTATCTTTCAAGGAGGGACAAGTTCTAAAATATAAAGTTGCCTGACAGTGAAGTAATGTAACTGAAGTGACTGAGTTGGCATGAAGATGACTAGATGTGACATGACACAGAAATGAGGAAAATTCACTTCTGTGGTGATTAACAGGTAGTGGGTAAAGCAATTTTGTGACTCCTGTTTTTCACACAGCTCCACACAGTGGAGCTCAGTCTAAGCCACTGTGCTTTAGTAATCCTACAATCACTTTTTTTTTTTTTTCAGTCCAAGAGAAGAAATTAAGGCATTTGTGTTTGGCATGATTATATTTATTGCTCACTAGAGGTATAGGCAGTGAGAATCTCTTTGGAGATTCTAGGGGGAAAGCTGTTTCCTTTGGGGGGGGGTTGTATATGTTTGTCTTATATCATTGTATACCCCCAATAGTTCTCCCATTACCAGGTCATTTATAAACTGTCACCATGATTCTTGGTGACATCCCTTCCCTGATTTTACCTGCCCTCCTTCCCTCCCCCTTCTTTGGCATATGCTTCAGTTTTGCTATCAGCTTGCTAGTTTTAACTTGGGAAAACCTGTTTCTTTGCCTCTTCCATCTTCTAGAGGCTGCCCAGATCTTGTCTTGCTGCATCATAGTCACTGACTCTTCTACCTTTTCCAATTCTAAGAATGTTGTGACTATACAACACACACTTTGATAATCCCAAAAAACTCCTTAATTTTAAATAACTGATTAGCAACCTGATTAATTCTCCTTTGCTCTGCAATGAACACTCATAGGTTCTGAGGACAACTTTTGGCGGTAACATTCTTCCTACCACAACTCTAACCACTGTTAAAAGAGATTGTTCAAGGTGGACATTCAGTTTATCAACAATGCTGAAATTCAGATTTGTTCAGCACCTTCATAGACAGTACACATTCTTATATGCCTGAAGGGTAAATTTCCTACATAAAGTGCCACCAAATAAATCTATAGGTTTGTTGTTGTTGTTTTTGCAGGTTCCTTGGCTTGGGCACATAAGGGAGCTTTTCTGTATTTTGCAGATAGCTTGAAAAAAAAAAGATATATAATAACTACTGAATAAGTATCCTGTCTCATTTTGGAGGACAGTACAGTATCCTAAAATCATTACTTTTTATTTAAAGAATAAGTGTTTATACGTAGACACTAAGAAAGTTGAGCATTTAATTTTTGAAAAACATTTAGTCACGCCAGGCGAGGTGGTGCGTGCCTGTAATCCTAGCTATTTGGAAGGCGGAGGCTAGAAATCCCTTGAGTGTGTGGGTTCAAGGCTGCCCGGGACAACATAGCGAGACTTAGTCTCTAAAAAATAGCCAGGCCTAGTAATGCATTCCGGTAATCCCAGCTACCTAGGAGGCTGAGGCTAGGGATCACTTGAGTCCCTGGGTTCAGGACTACCCTGGTACCCTGGGCAACATAGTGAGATCTGGTCTCTAAAAAAAAAGAAAGAAAGAAAGAAAAAAAAATGGTCAGAAACAATTTTTTTTTTAAATTTTAGTTTGAGAATGCAACTAGTGGTAGTAGGAAAAGGCTATTTTATTTCTTTTACTTTAAAAAAAAAAGCAAATAAATTTGCCATGATACTAACCCACAGAGGTATGAGACGGTGAAGGGAAGTATTTTATTATATTCATTTAATTTTATTCTTTTCTTACAGACGTAGTCCCAACAAGATATGACTCTTGCAAAACAGCCCCATCAAGAGTCTGGCAAAGCTCTCCCTTGGGACACAGAGACTTAGGCGAGGGAAAGAAAAACCAGGCTAGACATCTGTTCCCCATGGAAAAAGGAAGAACACGCCTAGAAAGCAGCTCAGACAAAGGGGGTTGGAAGCAGTACCTGAAGAAGGGTATTTCCAATCTGTCGCAGGTACTCCTGGGGGAAAGGGATACAGGGGCAGTCACCAAAAACTGGGGCAAGGCGCAGCCGCGCTACATTCTATCTCCAACAAAGGCTGTGCCATGATGATATTCCTTCCAGGGAGTTTTCCCAGCATGGTCTGAGCCCAGTTTCAATCAAGTGACCCGCCAGAGATTGCCAGGCCGTCGGTACATCCCTCATGATTGCACTCACCCATCCAATCATCCTGTTCACGTCTTCGTTCATCATCTACAATGCCTGCATTGTAGGGGTGGGGGGTTAACACTTAACAAATGGCATTTCTTTGCATTGGACTTGGTTTTAGTCTGTCTCGCAGCAGCTTGGAATCAAGATTCTTATTTCGTGTTTGCATCCTCGGAGGCTTACCCTGTCCCTGACACCCACGGGGTGCTTCATGAACCTAGAGAACAGCGTATCCTTGGTAGGATATTATGGTCCCAAACCCGCAGCCCTACTTGCTGGGGCGAGGCGTGACCGCTACACACGACGAGAACTGGAAAGGCATCTTGATTCCGGGTGCAGACAGCAACCCACAGTTCTCCTAAGTGGCTGCTAGGAAAGAGTAAGTTACACTGTACAAGAAACCGGACGGGATGGGAAGTTATTCCTCCTGCTCCTTCCCGCGCGCCCTCGAGGGCTGGGCTGGGAAGCCCAGAAGCGCCCCTCGTGCTGGGAGCCCGCCTGCCCGCCCGCGCTCCGCCCGCGCTCCTCACCAGGTCGATGGCTACCACGTCCCGCAGCGCCACGACTCGCCGAATGGACTTGGGCGGGTGCTCGGTCAGGTAGATGAGCCGGTCACTGAGAACCACGTACTTTAGGGCGTGCTTCTCCGACTCGGACACCACGACGCACAGCTCGCAGGCACGGAGGCAGTCGTAGACCTCGGGCGGCAGACGCCTCCGCAGAAACGCGTCCAGGCGGCTGTTGGTACGAGCTGGGAAGCCGGACCGTGCGGGGCCGGCCATGCGGGGCCCAGTGCCGGGGCGTCGGATGCCGCTGCCCGGCCCGCTCGGTGCCGGCCGCGGTGGAATCCGCTCGCGCCACAAAGCCGCCCGCCCCTCCTCCCCCGCCGACTACGGGGAGTCGGGGCCCCAACTCCGGAGCCCGGCTCCCCGGGTCAGGCTCCCTGGAGTCCTCCATCCGCCCCGCCCTCCAGTCCAACCTCAGCCGACGAAGGGCGTGGCGAGATGCTGGTCCTTCAAGTTCAACAGGCTGCCCGGCAGGGTGTTAGGCGCCCGCTTTTCCTGCTCTCACGCGGGACGCCCTGTCCCACCTCCACCAGCTGTTGCCGACCGACCGGACCATTCATCACGAACTGCTGAGAAAGGTGGCGGAAGTTTTAGGATGGCTCTGTTAGAAGCTTGATGGAGATAAGTTTTTACCAAGTAAAATAGGCTGAATAATTCCTCTAAGACCATCAGATTTAGCATTTGGATAGAGGGTCACCTGATATAACGATCTGATGTTTTGGAAGTATAAACACCCATCTTTCTCCAATCCTCTGAGATGGAAATCTTACTACAAGTTGATTTGGCTCGTGGATTACCATCTTGTCCCCCTGCTCAGGCTAAGCCCTTGTAGATACTTGGAACTCGGTTTGTGTAATACGAAATGAATGGGTGAGCCCTGCATTTTGAAACATAAGCCTGTAAGTATAATGCTGATTGTGCAACCTTGTGGCTACAGCAGTAAAAGTACTGCTTAGTTTACACAGACCAGGAATAACTTACAAATTAGGTTAGAAAGATGAGAAAGCCACAACGGAAACTTGTCTCTACTTAAACTAGGTGAAAATTTTAAATCAAAATTTTCATTTTAAATCAAATCTTAGAATAAGTCATACTCTCTCTCTGCCCATCCACCCAAAAATCTAGTAGTGAACATTACTGTCTATCTGTATACAGTGATTCCTACCCCATCCATCACATGATTTTCCCCTCCGTCAACCCCAGTCTGAACATATTATACTTAGTAACATTTTGAGAGACCACATCCCCCAAACTTTTGTTACAGTATATTGCTACAATTCTATTATTACTGTTACAGTCTCTTGCTGTGTCTAATTTATAAACCAAGCCTTATCATAGGTATGTATTACAAGGGAAAATGCAGTGTCTTAGAGTGCAGTGTTATCCAGGGTTTCAGACTTTCACTGGGAATCGTGGATGTACGCCCCCGATGAAGAAGGACTACTGTATATATATGTATTTTGTCATACATATACAAAACTTCAAATACTCACAAGCCAAATTATATATTGCTCATTGCAATTTATTTTGTTTTTCTCGTACTTTATGGTTTTAATATTACAACTATAAAATATATAATGTTGTATTAATATGTTGCGTGCAATTTCAAAGCCTTTGTGGATAAGAGTATTAATAAATTGAACTTGGTAGCAGTAAAGATAAAGCACAGTATTTTACTTGGAGAGACCATATTTGGTAAGGAGAAAAGTGCCACCTGCTGACAAAATCTTAAATTACCTAGCAATTAAAGTCAGAATCTGAGCATTTATCTGACTCTGTAACTGGATGAAAAGTGAGTCCCAAGGGCATAGCTACTTCCTCTAAAATAAATATTTCCTATCTAAACAACTCTACCCAGAGTTTGTAGCCTCTAACCAACAGAAGGCAAAATCCTTTCACTTATGCTGAAGAACCACCACTCATAAGAACTATTTAGAGCAGAGGACAAAACCTGAGGGGGAAAGTGAGGCCCCTAAAGGAGGAAAAACATCATTCCAAGCTGCTATTCGGGGTCTCAGTTTTCCTGCTCCATGGAGTAAGAGAATCCCAGGAGTAAGAGAAACAGAACAACTTACTCTACCTGCCAAGAAACCCATCATAAATGGACCTTTGGTGGTGAGGACACTAGGCTTACCAGTACTTTAAGATGAGGCTCATGAAAGAAACTTGACAAAAGAATTGGCACTTAAAATGACCTCAGTTAAACTTTTGACTTTGTGGCCCATAGAGAAACCAGTATCATAGATTCCAGGCGCTCACTATTCTATACTGTTGTCAAGGTAACAACGAAGTTCAGATCGCAGGAAAGGTATTTAATACAGAAGAAATAGCACTGGGAGCTGGGTGTAGTGGTATGTACCTGTAAACTCAGTTACCTGGGAGGCTGAGGCTGGGGATCACTTGAGTTCCTGGGTTTGAGACAATGCTGGGTAACATAGCAAGACCTAGTCTCTTAAGAATTAAAAAAAGAAAGAAAGAAAGAAAAGAAGTAGCACTGGATTTGAAGCCAGAAGACTGACTAGAGCACTATGTGTGTTGATCACTATCTGAAGTTTTAGAATCGCCATCTTTTTGAGCCTCAGTTTCATCATCCATAAAATGAAAATAACTACTATTTGGCCTGCTTTCTTCAGAATTGATGTGAGAATCAAATACAATGAATTACAAACTCTAAAAGCACTCTACATATATAAATATTTACAGTACTTTATCTTATGCTACACTTCCTCTGGATGTTTTAAACACACACACCTGAGATAAGCACTGACTCCTTATCTTCTTAGTCCATCCAAACTCAAAAAGCATTTATAAGAGATTCTGTTCAATCAAGCATTTAATAGCTGTTTCTTGATAAACCATCAAAAGGAATAGAACATTATTACCTGGGATGAAATTGGGTCAAAAAGGGGGCAAACGCCTCCAACCAATAAGCCACAGGTCCACTTTGTTGCCACACGCAGGTGGCAGGCCCTTTTTGACCTGATTTCAGAATTAATCTCCCAAGGCACTCTCCTCCACCAGAAATATCTTCAACAGAAAGAACAAAGTAGCATTGGGTCTAGGTTAATTCAATTAGCTTTTGAAAGGACAATAGTAATAAGGACTGCAGAGCCAGGTTACCTGGGTTCAAACTCCAGTACTCCCTTTCTATTAGGAGCTGCAGGGGGATGAGAGGGAAGAAATTGATAGTGATCCCTGAGGCCAGCCAGCAGGCCGGGGATCTGGGAGCATGTCCAGATCCACTTTAATGTGGGGTTGAAGACCCTTTTATACCTTGGCAAAGAATGGTACAATGAGGTAATGAGGAAGGAAAAACCCGGATCCTATGTCATGTGTCATGAGGATGGGGATACTTTACCTAAATAGGAAAATGACCTGTGGGGGGGAGGGGTAAATGCCATAATCATTCAGTCATATGTCTCTTGGGTGGGACATTCCTAAGAGGTTAGGAAGCTGTAGTCACAGATAAGAGACTTGCCAGTAACCATCTCTAGTGAACTAGAGAGGATGAGAAAGATAAAGGTATTCCTTTTACTAGGGCATATCTCTTAATCT
Organism: Uropsilus gracilis; assembly: GCA_004024945.1. Classification (NCBI taxonomy): domain Eukaryota; kingdom Metazoa; phylum Chordata; class Mammalia; order Eulipotyphla; family Talpidae; genus Uropsilus; species Uropsilus gracilis. Next base: position 57,134 of record PVHY01005618.1, on the reverse strand, counting down.
ATGTCCACACCCTACACCATTCAGGGACAGAAGGACCTTGGACAAATTACTTTATTTCTCAGTACCTCAATTTCTTTATCTGTGAAATAGTACCAACTATTTGGTACAATTGATACCATTTGGTACTATTTGGTACCAACTTCAAGGATTATTTTGAAATATGTGGAACAAGTATTATTATTGAACAAGGATTATTATTATTATTATTATTATTATTATGGAACAAGGATTATTATGAAATACTTTGAACAGATGACAGAGACTTAATACTATGCCTTTCAAAAGTAAATTGAACAAATGTGTGACTTCTTGGTACATATATGGTCATTCTGTTCCCCCTACACAAAACAATTTAAAAATTTTTTTAAATTTTATTTAATTTTTGGACAGTATATGATTCCTACCTTCAGGTATGGTTTCATAAATTCTCCTACCACCAAAGCACTATACTCTATAACCATATTACCTTGTTACTTCCACCCCCCACACATTCCAGTTTTCACTCTAGTTCTATGGATGCATCTCATATGTATGGTCAGCTTTCAAGGTTTATCTTTGTCTTACCTTTGTTTTTTCTCTTTTCCACAGAGAAATGAAATCATCTGATATCTATCTTTTTCTTCTGACTTACTTCACTTAGTATCAAATCTTCCAGCTCCATTCATGCTGTTGCAAATGGCATGAGTTTGTCTATTCTGATCACTGAGTAGTATTCCATTGTGTATATTTGCCAATAATATAAAATTCTTCTCCACTGGATGCTATATTAGACTTTTAAACTTAATATCTGTATTGGGTAAAGAGAACTTGATTTTTTTAATTAACTATTTTTATTCTTTAAATCACAACCTCGGCAAATGGTTATTGAGATACTTCCCCCTCCCTGAGGGCCCCTCCGTTTACTCAGACCCCTCTCTTTGCTGTTTATCTGTGTTATGTCCATTAGTCTCTTTCTTTCCTGTGGCAGTGTCCTTTCACTGGGTGAGGGACTATGCAGAACCCAAATTTTTAAACCTGTCTGATTTAGGATTTTGTGTTTTTATGTGTTTATTAATGGATACTGACTAAATACCTACAATTAAAAACCAGTTCACATTTGAAGGAAAGATGTAGTTATAATGAAGTCTAAGCAACTAGATAAATGCTTTGGGTTTTTTGTTTGCTTGTTTTCTTTTACTGAACAGTGTATTCATGTTTTGTTCTGTCTCAGGCTTCCTGTGTCACGCTCACTTCCTTTCAGAGAAACCACTGATTGGACAAGGACCAAAAAAAGACAACTTACCTGACCTGACCTATTTTCCAATTTCTTTCTCTGCCAAAAAACTCATCATGAATGAGTTTTTGGTTACAATGGCATTAGGTCTGATAAGCACTGAGATGAAGTATATAAAGAAAATTTGACATGCAAATGCTCAAAAATGTTGGCAATTTTAAGTAAAAGCACAGTCCTATCAAGCATACATGCTTTAAGATAAAATAATTACTGTTATGTATTAGCATTTTTGATAACTGGCATTTTATATTTGTCTAAGATAAGAAACTACCCATGTCTTTATGGACAAGAGAATAACAAGTTGTTAAATTTAATTACCCTCTGAGGTCCTCTTCTGTTGAATTCTACCAAGTTGTTTTTTTTTTTTTTTTTTAGACTAGATCTCGCTATTTTTGCCCATGGAACCGTAGGCTCTCGTTACCCGGGGTACCACAGACTCAAGCAATCCCCAGCCTCAGCTTCCCAGGTAGCTGGGATTACAGGCGCGCACCACCACGCCCAGCTGTTTTTTTGGAACTAGGTCTTGCTACGGGCCCCAGGCAGGACTCGAACCGCGATCCCTAGCCCCGGCCGCTTCATAGGCTGAAGCTTACAGGCACGAGCCACCGTGCCCGGCCTCCAAGTATTTTTTTTTTTTTTTGCTTGTTCTGAAATAATGAATTAACAAAATTGAAAGAGACAATTTTTGATGTCTGAACTACCATAAAGGGTCAATACTACTGAATAAAATGAACTATAAGTTGTAGAGAAGTGTCATGTGACATTTAACATAATTCATAAAAAGAATTTACAAATAAAGGAGTCAAACAGAAAGTTACAATAATTGAATTTTTACATTCTTTAGGAAGAGGCACCGGAATATACTGGACATTAATTATAGACTCTGGAACCAGAATTAATATTGGACCTCCACTGTCCATAGTTGACAAACACAGCTGTTAATAAGAATCAAACTTTGAGGATCTGAAGTAGATTCGTTGATTATTGAGTAATGACTACCGGCTAGCAACGTGCTAGACTGAGCACACAGTGAAATAGGACAGCTTTCCCAGCTTGATATTTTAAACAATTACAAACATGATGCAAAAGTGATTAAAAGTATTTTGTATTTTACGTGCTAGGCGCAGTGTCTTGCACACTGTGAATCACTAAATGTAACTGCTAAATTGTTGCATTAATTTTTTCTTCTCTTGCCCCCAAAGTTTCTGACTGTTCTTCACTATAGTCTCAGTAACTGTAACCTACTCTGCCCTCAGTACCTACTGAACAATCAACAATGAAACCTAAAGGTTGAGTGCCACACTATCTTGTGCCAAAAAACATGTACTGACTCAGTCCTCAAGACCCTTTGAGACCAGTATTGTTACTATCCCCATTTTACAAATGAGTAAACCGAAATACAGATAGATTACGCAACATGCCTGAAATTGAGGTCAACAGCTGGTGAGAAGAAATGTGATTCAAATTTAGGCAGTTTGTGCATACAATGCCTATAGATCGGTGGATGAATAAAGAAAGTAACAGCAACACAGAAGGACTCTACCCGGAGGACTTCCTAAGAATGTAGTCCTTTTTAGGAAATCCCAAATATGAGTTTGTTTAGAACGAAATTTAAAAAATTTTCAGCCTTCATCCAAGGATCCTCACGCTTCTCCACTCAGAACACGTGGACCCATACAAGGGGAATTAAACTGACCCTCACGCGGACCGCGGAAGCTCGGTCATCTAATCTATCCGAGGAAGTGCCTATGGAATGCGCAGAGTAGCTAGGTACCCAGCCGCCCCGGAGGGATTCCAGTCGAACGGCCCATCCCAGCATGCATCACAGACCGCGGCGACTACGTCTCCCGGCGAGCGCCCAGGAGCGCGTGTGCGCCTCGTCTCCCGGAAGCGCTGTCCGCACATTGCATGCTGGGAGTTGTAGGCTCCAGGACCCGGCCCGTGGGCGCTGTCTGCTCTTTCCATGAGGCTGCTGGCGCTGGCCCGCGCGGCACCGACGCGGGGAGCGCGCTTAGCGCTGACTCAGCGGCGACGGAGGCGTTAGCCGGCCCTCGTGTTCTTTTCCTTCCTGGGGCGTCGACCCCGCCCGCCTGCTTGCAGCTTGCCGGCCCGGCGCCACGCAGGAGAAGGCGCCAGGGGACGCGGAGCGGCGTGAAGCGCGCGGTCCCGGCCAAGCTCCATCGCCGGCGATACCGTGCGGCCGTGGCGGAGGACGACGGCGACAAGGACGAGGGCCGCGTTCCCCGCTCCCTGCGTGCGGCACCGCTCTGCCTGGCTGCCCGGCCCTCCGGAGTGCAGGCGGCGAGGCGTGATGGAGTGATCGGGAAGGTGACTTGGGGCTCGGGAGCGATGGGGCTCAGATCGGCTCGGTGTCCGCCAGGCTGCCGGGAAGTTGGCGGGGACACTGGTTCAGGGAGCGCACACTCGGGGTGCGGGCCTGGGGCGCTCCTTGGCGCACGGTGCGCTCCGGGCTGGGTGCACTGGGTGGGGGTGCGTACGAACGGCGGCCGCCAGGGCGAGGAGCGCGCCCGGAGTGCGTGGCCGCCGGTTACCGAGGGTTTCATCACCCGAACTGCCACGAGGCTTTCTTTGGCGGTGGGATGGTGGGGAAGGAAGGAGGCAAGGCCGATCGGGGAGGGTCGGCATCGGCTGTGGGTCCCCCAACGTGTGATAAAAGTGATCAAGTCGGTTTATAATAGTTATAGCGTGTCCCACCAGTTTCAACTGCAGGAACTTTAAAACTTGATTCACCGTCCCCCCCAACCCTCGTCCCAGGACAAAAAGGAGAAAAGTGATATTCCTGTGCAGTAACTTGCCAGCACGGACACGCCATTACTACTTTTCCTTTTCTCACAATTTTGCAGTGGCGAAGCATCATGTAACCAGGAAAAGAAAAAGCTATTAATTTGGGAAAGTACTAATTAACTTACTGGGGGAAGTTTCGTTTTATTAAAGCGACTTGTCAGAGTGAGTGTTGAAAGGCTGGCAAGAGACCGTGCATATCTTTGCACAGTTCTTTTGTCGGTGTGGAAAAAAATTTTTTTCATAATGTTTGATTCTTGATTTAATGACCATCTAAATGTAGGGCTTAATATTTTAAGTATGTTGCTGACTTTCCCCAGAATCTTTGCTCCATGCCAATTGAAATGTTTTGTCGTATAGTAACAAATGTTGAAAGCCTACGAGGCTCTGCGGTTTTAGAACTTTACAAGTTGCTGCACAACATTTCACTGGGAAAAATTGTCACCTTTTTGCACAGATTGTAACTTTTAAGTTGTTTGCACGCGCATGCACACACACAGGTAATTTGCCATGCTCCATAGCATATTGATTACTACCAAGTGCCTGCTCTGTGGGGGATTAATTCTGGACTGACAACTGTAACGAGTTTGTTTCCTTAGGCTGTTTTATGTACCGTGTCTTTCCTTAGTACCACTTGCACTTTCCCGTTATAGAATCGGTATTCTCACAAGGCTTAAGCAATTTTTCCTAAATACATGCCAAACTCAAAAACCTTTTGTATAACTTTTCTCTCTAGGATTCACTGAAACCCAGAAATTGTTTTTTTTTTTGTTTGTTTGTTTGTTTTTTAAGAGGCTAGGTCACACTATGTTGCCCAGGGTAGTCCCGAACCCACAGACTCAAATGATCCCTAGCCTCAGCCTCTCAGGTAGCTGGGATTACAGGCACATGCCACCATGCCCAGCTGTTTTTTGCAGACTAGGTCTGTGTTGCCCGGGGTAGTCTCGAACCCGCGAACTCAAGCGATCCCTGGCCTAAGCCTCCCAGCGCTGGGATTACAGGCATGCGCCGCAGCACCTGCCCCAAAATTGTCCTTTATGTATGAATGGTCATCAAATTTGTCATTTGGGGAGGGGAAGAAACATACTTTTCCCATCTGTTTTAAAATCCAATGCCCTGGGGTGGGGTGAGGAAGGAGAAAAAGCCAGTGTCTGGTGATAAAACTGGAATGCTCCAAGTAGTTCCCTTCCCCCAGGTACCTAATACTGAAGGCCTGCTATGTGAGCGACTATCTTTATATTACAGCTCACCAATCTCAACCAAAATCTTTAGGACTTTATGACATAGATGATCTTTTCCCCACCTATAAAAAGCATTCTCTCAGGTCTCAGTTGTCTTTGTGGTACCAGTTTCAAACTATGATTCGAGTACAAACTCGAATCAGGCACCAGGTTTTTCCATATCTAAGATATATATTGTAGTTGTGTTTTGTCTCACTTAGTGGTGATGTTAAGATTACCCTTAAAGACTAATTAGAGAAACTTAACTAAGGGGTAGTCGACAGCCTATCAGCTCTTAGGAGGGGCATGTTACCCAGTTTGGTAGACTTGGACAATGGAAGTCAAAAAAGCATTCTTGGAAGAGGTGACCTCTGTGCTTAATTTGAAGGACAGGTAGGGGTTAACCAAGAAACTAGGAAAGAGCTGTGTGTACAAAGATGAAAGGCAGAATGCCAATGGCATTACTAGGTGAAGTGCTGAATATTGAGGAGTCATTCACAAGTTGGGTCCTACTTCTGAGGGCAGAGGGGGGAATTCACTGCTTCACTGTTAATGGTAACCTTGGGAGGAGTGACTGAACTTTCTCCTCCAACGTTTTTTGTGCATATGTGCTCTGATTAATCATTTGATTTAAGCTGCCCCAGGAAAAGACAGCGAAATATATTGTAGCAGGGGTCTTCCAACCTAGATCTGCTACTGGCCTCACAGTTCCAAAAAGGCTGTGTTCTGGTGCCCATTGGTCTCATAACCTCTTTGGGCTTTGAACTTCTCTTTGGTGGTGATAATTAAAAGGCACAGAGCCTTTTAATGGAAGTTAAGAATTGTTCTCCTACCTGTTTGGTAGGGAGTGAACATAATTGTCATTTAAAGTTTGTTCCTGTTTCCTCAAATAAATACATATTCTTTCCAAAATCAAGCTGCACTTTGTGACTCATTACTTTTATTTGAGAATTTTAGATCCTGTATTAGAAAAAGTGCATTGCTTTGCAGAAACAAAAAGAGTAGTCAATGTGATGTCAGTTTCTATAGCTACTTTTAAGAACATTTTGAAATACATTTCTAGAATTTGCTGGCAAGAGCAGAAGTATATAAAAGCCTATTGTTGAAAAGGATTATGAGTTTTTTCACTCTCTCATACTTTATTTATTTGACTTCTTTTGAAAGACTTGGTAAACATGCTAGTAAGAATGTTGAATCTGAGATAACTATTTAGTCAGCCCCTCTATTTTTTCTCAAAAGGTTTGTGATAGTGATATAGTTATACTTAATAAGATAATCTGGATTTATAATTTTTTACTTATATAGTTACACAATTGTATGTTTAAATACTGGAGATAATAAGTAATATGGCTTCAGTTAAGTGCTTTTGCTATTTAACAATCTCTACATTATTGCTGATCTTAAAGAATAAAAAAATTTGAGAATCTTAACAGTATACTTTGAAATTTTAGAAATTACACATTAGTGTTTTTAGGTTCATTTTACTTGTAAAATGGGTCATTATAGTTGGAGAGTTGAAAGAATTCCTTTTAACACTTCTTTTTATAATAGTCACTTGTTGTGATATTGTGGATGAGCATCTGTTTTATTTATCAAGTATTTTCATTCAACATTTTTTGTGTATGTGCAGATGTTTGTGAATTCTTCCGTGGGATCAGAGGGCACACCTATTGTAACCGGAAAACTCCAAGTATAGCAGCAGGGATGGATGAGCAGGCTCTTTTAGGGCTAAATCCAAATGCTGATTCAGACTTCAGACAAAGGGTAAGTTAAATTGGCTCAATCATTTTTTAAAGCATGTTACCATGGATTTGCATTAGAGGGCTAGAGTGAAAATACCTAATGATAAAATATTTAGTTTGGAAGGAAATGAGCAGAGAAAAACAAATGAGGTATTTGAATATATTCTGAACATAGAAAATGAGTGCTGTGATTTACTTTCTGTCTAGTTGACTCAATAAAAGTGATTAACTCTTATGTGAATTAGGTCTTAATGTTATATCAATGATTATTTCTAATTATTTAAAAACTGTAATGCAAAAGATCATTCAAGGGTCTTTTAATAGTAGCAGATAAGCATATTTTTATTTTCACATGACTTGGGTTGGTCAAAACAACTTGATTAACCTTCATGATGGCACTATTTAATATCCTTGACATTTAATCCAGGCAGACATCTAAATAAGCATTTATAATTTGACATGTCTTAGATTATATATAGTGATTACATGACAGGGAATCCATTATGAAGTACTGGGATATTTGGGATAAATATAAAAAATATAATGTATACACCTGTAATCATGTCTATAGCAGAATGATAAAGAAGAATCTCAAGAACAAGCCTATAATTAAATTCCTTAAAGACATCTCAAAGTATAAAGTTAAGTGGAAGGAGAGGAGTTTTCTTTCTGTTTCCTATGGCATAGGGTATTTTTAATAAATGAGATTAATAATCTTACTAAATGTGATAGCAGTTTTTATTCTGCTTATAGGCAGTAGTTAAAAAATCTCATAATTTCTAATGGTAGTATCATGTACATGTCTCTGCTCTTAAGTAACCAGCTGTCTAGTTAGAAGGAATTAACAGAAATTGTGATTTAAATATCTAACTAACTTCAAGATATCAATGTAGTTAGACTACAAAAGATGTTAAAGTCCTTCTGTCACTTAGCATTCTGGTTTTTTTTTAATATTTTGTTTTTCTATTAGAGCTCATCATCTGAACATTTAAAAAAATATGTCATGATTTTCTTTTTCAGTAAAGTAAAACTTTTGTTTTAACACAAAAGTTGCTTCATCAGTAAAAGTGGACTTTACCAGTGAAATGCATAGGATAAGCAATGTGTTTCAGGCTTAATTTGATGCCCTGTTAAGCTAACCTGATTAGTGATTGATTAGGATAAAAACAAAAGAAATCTTAAGGAAAAGTGAACTCATTAATAGTCCTGATGTTGGCTCAGGATTATTGCAAATTTAATTCAATTTGGTGCTAAAATAAATGACTACAGGTTCTCAGTTGTCTATCTGTGGTTCTGTTTACCTCGTAAAGTAGCTGAACTGCCTGGTACTATATAGATTCAGTAAGGAATGCCAAAGAATGTATGATAATAGAAGAATAGGGTATGAAAACTTCAATTTGTTCTTTTTACATGCTAATAACAAATTCAGGCACAAAAGCTCTACTTTAGAAATGAAAACTTTCAAGTTTTTGCCTTTTTTTGAAGCACTATCTGTCTTTGAGTTAAAACTTGATATTTTTTTAAAGAAAGTGACGTGCCAGTGATACTTACAGCAGTTGAATTCTCCCCACCTCCCTCCTTTCTTCTTTAATAAGTGAAATATTATGTGGTAATGCAACATAGTGATTGATTTCCACCTCATCCCCTCCCGTGACCTCTGAATGTTCCTAAAGGAAACCCTAGGTGTCATGGAATGTTGTTAGACAATAGCTGAATTAGGTTATTTTTTGGCTGCTTGGGTTCCTGTATTTTTAATTTCTAAAGATCACTATTGTTATTTACACTAAAGATGGTATTTGGTGATCTTCATTTACCTGGTCCTCTGTTAGTGGGTGCAGCTATTCAGAGCACATGAAAACCCATTCCTTCATTCATCTAGTTACATGGGGACAAACTAACACTAAAATAATTGTGCTTTTTTGCTGCTACTTTTTTAAGCTCTCAAATGAAAATACCTGTATCTCATAGATGTCAGTTACAATATGTTAATGACAAAAAGTGGCAGAGATCACTTCTGTTACTTCTGTTTTCCCAAGGTTGGTAGAGTCTATGTGGACTTGGTGCTTCATCCATTCTAGAGTGCACTTGCACAGCAAGACCTTGAACTCTGATGAGAGAGAGAAGAAACACTTTCTCTAAAACTTTCATCTTTTCGATTATTCAGTGCTTACACAAATTCATGTCATGAGTAGTACTCTGGTTTTAATTTAATTTTTTCGGAAACCCATATCATATAATTAAAGAATTGACAGTCGATCAAATGATATTCAGAGTATGTTTTGTCTTTTATACCCCTCTTTACATAGCATATTTTCTACTAACTAGAAAAAATATCCTTTATATATAATTTTATAATTGCATATAATCTCAGCAGTGTATAACACTTGACAAAGTACTTGCATATATTCTTTCTCAATCCTGTTAAATATTTTTTTGTTTTCTCCTTTGTTATAAGGATATAGGTTTTTGGTATCTAACCAATCAAATTTGTCTCCTACTTAATCTTTTTTTTTAAGGAATAATCAGTAAATTCATGTATTCAAAAACCAGGATTTTTGTGTTTTAGTCATTTTTCTTTAGATTCACTGGTTTGTTATTCCCAGAATATTTTGTTTAGTTTTGGCAAGACATCAAGATTAACTATTCCAAATGCATTTTCTGCTTTGCAATCTTAACAGGCCCTGGCCTATTTTGAGCAGCTGAAGATTTCTCCAGATGCCTGGCAGGTATGTGCAGAAGCTCTAGCCCAGAGGACATACAGGTAATTAAAACAAAATTCGCATGACTCTTAAAAGAATGTGAATTTGACAAGACTGTTCCCGTTTACCTGTATTTGTATTTGTATTTTCCAAATAAAGATAAATGTGTGTTTTATGTATTTTTCATAAAATATTGTAGTGTAGAAATGAGAAAAGTAGTAAGCTCTACTAATTTGGCTATTTCATGATTTACTTTTTAGTAAAACTTCTTTACTGTGTACTGTATGGTTGACAGCTAGAATATAAGAATATAATACAATATATAAGAAGTAAAACTTCCCATTATGTTGCTACAATGGTGATTGGCAGTTCATTTTCTTAAAAGTTGGTATAGGAGATAATCAAAGTATCTATATGTCTTAATTTTTAATTTTTATTATTTAATTATTACCAGGCTTTTAATTACCTGAACATTGTCTTTTATTTGTATGTATGCCTCTAGCATTCACTTTACTCTTATGTTCACATCTATAATCTCATCCTCTACAGTTTTTACTTTGAGGCACTGGTGGTTGGAGGAACAAGTACAGATTCTTAGACTTTCTCATTATTTGCCATTGCCTCTCCAAATCTTCTGGTTATCTACCATATCATATATGTATAAGTTTCCCCCCCCCCCCCGTGTGACTTTCTATAAAGTATTCCTAAAGCATTCAACTTAAAATAGGAGCTTTTGGGTACTTGTTTCAGCTAGTTTATAATAGTAATTAAGTTATGAAATTTAAAAAAAAGTACAACTGGTCCAGGGAGGTTTGGGGATACCAATTTGACAACGTGGTGGCACACAGCTAGCTGGTGGAGCATAGAAGTTTATGGGGCTTAGTGATGGCTCCTAGGTGTTCTCTATATGCTGCCTCTCAGCCACTATACTTTATGGCAAAAACTAAGTGCTCCAGTTTAAGGACAGGGTGTAAACATCTTTTATTACATATTTTAGGAATAAGTTGGCACTGGCCTCTAATTAAAAGTTTCCTACACATTTTTTGAGTGAAAAATATGTCTTGTGTAATTAAGAATTCAGTGTCATCCATGAGAAAAGGATAGAAACCCTAAGGTCTTAGAAAGGATGCTAATTAAACCTAACCTTAAAAAAAAATACTTCTAAAAGATTAAGCTCCATCTTATGCGTGAAGTTAATTTTGTTTGGTTAATCCATATATTCTAAACTAAGGAAGCATCTCTGTTCTATATCAACCAGTTGACTTTGTATTTGTTTATATAAGTTGTTTCATAACTAAGTAGACCAAAGGAGCTTTGTCAGAGTTTGTGGCTAATTCACTGCAAGTCTATGACAAGGGAAACAATTGAAAGTAGATAACTGGTGGATATTGGTATTTGTCCCTGTCATATAAAGGCAGTATATTTATAAATCAGTTTTCTAATTTTGAGTTAGATTGCCAGTTCAAATGACCCATCCTCTTTTGGATTTGCTTCAGTAGAACTATTTAGGGTTGAATCTTAAGTATGACGTTTTGTTTGTTTGTTTGTTTGTTGTTGTTTGTTTGTTTGTTTGTTTTTTTGAGACTAGGTTTTGCTATTTTTGCCCGTGGAACCGCAGGCTCTCGTTGCCCGGGGTACCACAGACTCAAGCAATCCCCAGCCTCAGCTTCCCAGGTAGCTGGGATTACAGGTGTGCACCACCATGCCCAGCTATTTTTTTTGGAACTAGGTCTCGCTAGGGGCCCCAGGCGGGGCTCGAACCACGATCCCTAGCCCGGGCCACTTCATAGGCTGAAGCTTACAAGCACGAGCCACCGTGCCCGGCCTTAAGTATGACGTTGATGACCATTTTTGTTTTTTGTTTTTTTTTTGAGACTAGGTCTTGATATTTTTGCCTGTGGAACCGCAGGCTCTTGTTGCCTGGGGTACCACAGACTCAAGCAATCCCCAACCTCAGCTTCCCAGGTAGCTGGGATGACAGGCGCGCGCCACCACATCCAGCTATTTTTTGGGAACTAGGTCTCGCTACGGGCCCCAGGCGGGACTCGAACTGTGATCCCTAGCCCCGGCCGCTTCATAGGCTGAAGCTTACAAGCACGAGCCACCGTGCCCGGCCTTTGATGACCATTTTTGATTTAACTAATCCCTGCTGTTCTCCCACCTAACCTTTCTCTTATAAACTATAGTGGTTGGTCCAGGAACCCTAACATTTAGAATTTAGGGATAGTGCCATCTGTTTGCAAAACACTGTAGTCAAAGTAGATCTTAATTTTTTTTTGTTATTCTACTTGTCAAATTCAATGGCAAAATATTTGATATTGTATAGTATTTAAAAGTTCTCAGTTTTTTAACATGGATGTGAAAGTAATAAATGAGAAGTAAATAGAAAACAAGCTAAGGTCTAGTTAGAGAAAATTTTCAATTGTTATTTATTAATAATTTGTATATCATTTGTCCAAATTTATAATTCTCCTTACTCAGTTTTCCTTTTTTCTGTTTCAGTGATGATCACATAAAATTCTTCTGCTTTCAAGTACTGGAACATCAAGTTAAATACAAGTAAGACTTCATACTGTGTACTGAGATTTTCAGGAAGAGGCCTTTTTTAGTTAATTTTAATTGAATTAACATTTTTTTTCCTCTTTGGGGAAACTAATACAGATTGTAAGTTCATAGCTTATGTCGCTTCTGGTTTATAGATGTGCTTTGATTTTAGCAAAGTTTTCTAAATTATTGGGTTCATTTGTTACATGTGAAAAGCCAGCCATTTCACGGATGACAATAGATTTCTAGCTTCTCTGGGAATAATCAGAAGATCTAGCAATGCTAAACCTCTTTTTGTACTTGACATCTTCATTCAAGTGGCAAAATAAGCACTTGTATTGAAAAACCCTGCTTTAGTTGAACAAAAATAACAAAATCAATGCTCAGAGGATCCCTAGTTTGCCTGTAAACCAAACATCTGTTTCCATTTGGAAAACGCTGTGGCTTTCATTTTCCTTCAAAATGAACTAAATTACAAATCAAAGTAAGACCAAGATTGATATCCCACCTGCCAATACCCCTAGTATCTTTTCTATTTATTTGTTTATTATTTCATATCCTTCTTTGTAAGGATATAGGATTTATATATACAGCATTTCTACCCTCACACTTGGTTCTCCCACTGTGACTCTCCCACCATGCATATCTTTTTTCTTTATATTATCAAATAATATATAAATAAACAATATAAATTATTTTTAACTATTTTTCATGTTCTCCAGCATCTTTCCTTTAAAGCAGTGATTAAGCATTATTACCAGGTTAACTTTAGAGAATTGTAAATACATTTGCCTTTCAAGCATCTAAGAGACTTAGTTTTTAAAACCACAGACACCAGATATACCCATTATTATTTTTCTTCTCTATTTTGAACAGATATTCCGAACTAACTACTGTTCAACAACAACTAATTAGGGAGACACTCATATCTTGGCTTCAAGCTCAGGTAAAATAGTACTTCAAATTTCACTCAGTACTTTAAATTACCAGATTTTTAATTTTTTTATTTTTGCAAGAGTTTGCACTTTTACCTGAAAACTGTTGACCATTTATTCTACATTTGGTCTGGTAGTTTTTTGAAAAGTTCTGGTTTTCACAATCATGGGTAGATGAAAACAAAGTGATAATTTAAAATTACATCAGTAAATGAAGTTTTATGCTTTCCTTGACACATGGTTTTCAACTTTGATTTATTTTTTACTATTGAAAAAAGGAGCTTTTCTGTTCATTCTTGGGGAGGGAGCCCTTTTCATATGGGTCACTGGACTGCTTCACAGCGTGTTCTTTTTTGTTCTTGTAACATCTAAAGCAATTGTATAGCTCGAACTTTTCCATAAAGAACCAGTAACTAGAAGAAAAACTTCTTTTTCTTATTAGACAAATATTAGAATTAGTAAAACTGCACATGAAACTTCTCTTTAAAAATGTAAGAGTGGAAAAAAAATGTAAAAGTGAGCAACTTTGAAGAAGTCGATACTTCATCTGACATCTTGAAATTACTTTGATAATTTTCAAGCATGTTTGTTGTACAGTATTCTAAATCATATTGAGGTTCAATGGGGTTTGCCTATTAATGATTAATAGGATAGCAATAATTTTTCAGTTTATTTAAGTTTATGGATTTCTTTGTTTCTCAGATGCTGAATCCTCAACCGGAGAAGACCTTTATACGTAATAAAGCAGCCCAAGTTTTTGCCTTGCTTTTTGTTACGGAATATCTTACTAAATGGCCCAAGTTTTTTTTTGACATTCTCTCAGTAGTGGACCTAAACCCAAGGGGTGTAGATCTGTACCTCCGAATCCTCATGGCCATTGATTCAGAGTTGGTAGATCGTGATGTGGTACATACATCAGAGGCAAGTGACTTCCCATTGAAAAGTTAACAAGTTGTTAATATAAATTTCTTAAGAAATAGCAGCAAATAATAAAATGAACAAGAAGTCTTTTATACAAAGTTTCTTAAGAATAATTTTAAGTTCTGCCAGGCACGGTTGCTCGTGCCTGTAAGCTTCAGCCTATGAAGCGGCCAGGGCTGGGGATCACGGTTCGAGTCCTGCCTGTGGCCCGTAACAAGACCTAATTCCAAAAAAATAGCTGGGTGTGGTGACGCACACTTGTAATCCCAACTACCTGGGAAGCTGAGACTGGGGATTGCTTGAGTCCGTGGTACCCCGGGCAACGAGAGCCTCTGGTTCCACAGGCAAAAATAGCGAGACCTAGTCTCCAAAAAAAAAAAAAGAATAATTTTAAGTTCTAATGTTTTGAATTTGTTTTGCAATAGAACTTTTATTTATTATTTTATTTTATTTCATTTATTTATTTTTTTTCTCGCTATATTTTGCCCGTGGAACTGCAGGCTCTTGTTGCCTGGGATACCACGGACTCAAGCAATCCCCAGCCTCAGCTTCCCAGGTAGCTGGGATGACAGGCGTGCGCCACCACACCCAGCTATTTTTTTGGAACTAGGTCTCGCTATGGGCCCCAGGCGGGACTCGAACCGTGATCCATAGCCCTGGCCACTTCATAGGTTGAAGCTTACAGGCATGAGCCACTGTGCCCGGCCTGCAATACTTTTAAACTTGGGGTTTTTACCCCCAAAATGTAGGTTGAAATTAGAGTATTGCTTTAGATTTTTTTTTTTAAACTGGCAAGCACTTTCTCTACTGAAATATACAAAGTGATTATCTCCACTGAATTTGTTGGCAATTTGTAGAGAAATGGAGTCTGTTTGCTGTTGCTATATAATCATGGAGTGAGGAAATATTGCTTATTTACAGTTTGTGCTTAATAAGAAATCTAAGTCTGTTACTGAGGGTAGAACAGAAAAGCAACAAAGAGAACCATGATAGGCTTTTAGAGCTAATGAGTAGGAAATATTGGCAAGTTATGTATTAACAATATGGAAAATTGTTATAGGAATGTATAGGAAGGAATATATATATATATATATATATATATATATATATATATATATATGAAGGAAATTACTGTGTTTATCTCTTCAGTTGTCAAACATTTTTTTCCAGGTAATGTTCTTTGCAAGTAAGTTTTGTTTTGTTTCTTAGGAAGCTCGTAGGAATACTCTAATTAAAGATACCATGAGGGAACAGTGCATTCCAAACTTGGTGGAATCATGGTACCAAATCCTACAAAATTATCAGTATACTAATTCAGAAGTGACATGTCAGTGCCTTGAAGTAGTTGGGGCTTATGTCTCTTGGATAGACTTATCCCTTATAGCCAATGATAGGTAAGTACATGTACTTTAAAATACAAAACTGTAAAATACAGTAGTAAAACTTTTGAAACTGAAAATGGTATAACAATGTTATTCCCCCATTGCCAGGTTTATAAATATGCTGCTAGGTCATATGTCAATAGAAGTTCTACGGGAAGAAGCATGTGACTGTTTGTTTGAAATTGTAAATAAAGGAATGGATCCTGTTGATAAAATGAAGCTAGTGGAATCTTTGTGTCAAGTGTTACAGTCTGCTGGGTTTTTTAGCATTGACCAGGTCAGTACATTAATGTATGAAATTGAAAAATCTTAGAACAAATAAGGATATGTGGTAATTTAAAGTTTTTTTTCTTTTTTATTTGAAAACTCTTTGAAATCATAACCTTAAAACATGTGTCCAAAAATCATAGTGTTCTCTGTAACATTTACCTTAGACAATAACTTAAACCATTTCTTAAAACTTGAAGATTGGGAATCTTTATTAGTTTTTAATGTAGATTTTTAGGAGGTAATGGGCATATAACAAAAGGAACAGGAACTCTTGCAATCTGTCTGGCAATGCAGATACTACTGGTCCCGATCATAACACCAAAGTGTAGTGCTATTTTCATGACAGTACATTTTGACTAAAATTAGACTTATATTTTCGTCATACTTCTGAAGTATTCCTCCTTGAACTGTTAAAATTATGCCCTAACAAAGTAAGGACTCTTATTTAGAAACGGAATTTGAAAATTTTTATTTTAAAATTACTAATGACAGTGGTAATTACTAATAAATCTGTATTTTACTTTCATGTCAATAATATAACTACAGTTTTCCTTGCTCACAGCTGAATAGTAACATCTGTATTGCTAATAATTGTCTTAATTTCTAAGGCAGGTAATGATAATAGCAGTTCTCTTTGTACATAGTTAAGGTGAAAATTAAACAGTATCAAAAGGGAATATCATAAACTTTTATACATGTATGTAAAATTAGAGTAAATTTACTAATTTCAACAATTGAAAGAAAAGATTCAGAAACCACAGATTTTTTAAAGCTTTCTATAAAACTGACAATGTCTATAGCACTATACTTATAAAAAAAGTTTTTTTAAAGTTACCATAGTTATTCAAGTAGTAGTAAAATTCAAATGATAAAAATTCCCCAGATGTAAAACAGTTGTTCAATGTCTAGTGTTAATTTATAAATTATTCTTATGATTCATAGTAATGTATCATTTCCCTCTTGGATGAATGATTTTAGATTGACTTTGATTGCTTACAGGAAGAAGATGTTGACTTCCTGGCCAGATTTTCTAAACTGGTAAATGGAATGGGGCAGTCGTTGATAGTTAGCTGGACTAAATTAATTAAGAATGCAGATATTAAGAATGCTCAAGAGGCACTACAAGCTATTGAAACAAAAGTGGCGCTAATGTTGCAGCTACTAATTCATGAGGATGATGACATCTCTTCCAACATTATTGGATTTTGTTATGATTATCTTCATATTTTGAAACAGGTAAGTCCTTGTTAGAATCTTTTCATTTGGTGTATAACGTAGACAAGTCATAACAAGTTGAAAAATACTCAAAAAATGAAATTAAGTAAAAATCCATAATTCTACCTAATGATATTTACATTTAATGTTAATGTATTAAGTTTTTCTTTAAACTCTATAGCCATGAAACAAGAATGTCTATAAAATTCACTAAATTAACAAACTACATGATTAATTATAGAAGTAGGTTATTGCTTCATTTTGAATCTGTATTTCTAATTATAGTAGGAATTTGCTAAACGTGATTCATTATTTTAATTTCATATACACATCATTTCTTATAAACAGTTTTTTATGATTAAAAATTTCCCCCAACTGGGCACGGTGGCTCGTGCTTGTAAGCTTCAGCCTATGAAGCGGCCGGGGCTAGGGATTGCGGTTCGAGTCCTGTCTAGGGCCCGTAGTGAGACCTAGTTCCAAAAAAAAATAGCTGGGCGTGGTGGCGCGCGCCTGTAATCCCAGCTACCTGGGAAGCTGAGGCTGGGGATTGCTTGAGTCTGTGGTACCCTGGGCAACTAGAGCCTGCGGTTCCACAGGCAAAAATAGCAAGACCTAGTCTCACAAAAAATAAAAATAAAAAATAAAAATTTCCCCCAGTGTTGCTACTAATTAGAACTTAAAATATACAAGCCACTAGTCTCCAAATTATAACATAAGCTCTTAAAGAATTAGTAACTTCTTGTGACATTAGATTGACTTTTTTATATATAATGGATCAGTTGAGTCCAGTCAAACTTAAAATATTTTTTTCCGAACGGAGTTTAGTTTCTGTTTTTTACAGAATATAGCACATCTATGTGCTATGTATATATCTACATATAAAACAAACATTCACACTATTATGTATACACACTTTATGTATACTGCAGGAAATTTTAGGCAATATGGAAAGGTATAAAAGTTAAAATCACTGTTAATCTCTGTGTCTCTTAACAAATTACTAATTTTTAAACAAGGTGAGATCATACTTTACTGTTTTGTTACCAGTTTATTTGAATACATTATAAGGGTCTTTCAATTTTAACTACATTTTTGAGTACATGGCTAATTATTTACTAGGCATGAAACTGCTAGATTTTTGAACATACACAATTTCAATATAGGAACATTTTACCAAACTGCCCTCCAAAGAAACTGTATGTGGTTTAAATTATCTTAAGAAAGTGTTATGATAAGTTTAACTTTAGGAAACCTAATAATAATAATAAATTATTGCTTTCTTTTACAGCTTACAGTGCTCTCCGATCAGCAAAAAGCTAATGTAGAGGTAATTGACGTACTGCTCTTTTTAAAACAGTGGTAGTATCTGTGACTGCAGTCTACCTAAAAATCTAGTTTAATTTCAAGTGATATCAGATTAAAGGAGGCCATATGACAACAGATCTTTTTTTTCTTAATTTTAGGCAATCATGTTGGCCGTTATGAAAAAATTGACTTATGATGAAGAATATAACTTTGAAAATGAGGTAAAAATTTTGCATTAAGGAAAAGTCAGTTTTAGTTTTACTATCTACTAAATTATTATTTCAAGTTTTCAGTATTTTAGGGTCCTGTAAGAAAAATATTTCAGAAATTAGTATTGTTTATATTGAACCCAATGTTAGGTAAAATTAATGGGAGCCTCTTGATCCTCCACTTTTTGCTGTTTTGTCCCTTTCTAAAACACTTCGTATTGTCATACTTTGTATAATACTGATGGTATTTAATATCATATTTGATATTTAATATCACTTTGTATTTAATGAGAGTAATAAGTTGAGATCCAGTCACCTCACCTCAGATCATAAGTATCTGGGAGAGAGGGAATAAGACATCTATTTGACCTTATTTTTCTTAGAACTCATGTCTAGGGTTCCAGTGAGTCAGTTCATTAAACACAATGTCATCAGGAGCTTTGTATTTACTCAAAGTTTACTGTCTAGCTGTGTGATGAGGCATTCTATGCCTTACCTCAGGCATTTTTTAAAAAACCTTGTACTATAAAGGATAATAGAGGTAATAGTCAATGTACTGTACACTTAGAGAATGCTAAACTAGTTACTGCCACTAGTTACTACTGATACAAGGACTAATTGAGATACAAGGACTAAGTTAAGGGTCAGAGTTCTCACAAAACCTGTGTGAACCCATTCTGACCCTAGAGTTAACCTCCTTATTGTACTATTTCTGGCTCTAGCCTTTTGAAGCTATGTTCAGAAATAGTTATTTGTGAGCAGAAGAGGGAGGAAGGTTGTCTAAGTATGCTAGTTTTTCTTTATCAATATATACCAAAGAAAAAAATTTAAGTATACATTAAATTTCTAAAGAAAGAAAACCATATGAGAACTAAGTATTAATATGGATGTTAAGGCTTTCTGAGATTTTTAAAATAAGAATTAAATTATATCTTAGGGTGAAGATGAAGCCATGTTTGTAGAATATAGAAAACAACTGAAGTTATTGTTGGATAGGCTTGCTCAAGTTTCACCAGAGTTACTGCTGGCTTCTGTTCGCAGAGTTTTTAGTTCTACACTGCAGTAAGTTTGTTATTAATTATATAACAAATTCATCTCTTTTCTTTTCTCACTAATGTGTATCTTAAGTGACTCACAAGACTAAACTGTGTTACTTTTTAAGATCTTATGTATGGTTCCGAAGCAGTGCACTTCTTTATGTTGATCTTGGTGGAAGGGAGGGGTACTGCTTTTTGGAACATCTAAATCAGATATTTCTACTTTGGTGATACAAATTTTGTCCCTGACGGAATTAACAGTTATTAAGACTTTTTAGTAATTAAACCTTTTGTTGATGTCTTTAGCCTGTACATCACTGGTTGTATAAAAAGTTTATGTTCCGATCTCACTGACATATTCCGTGCCTTGGTAGGAATTGGCAGACTACACGGTTTATGGAAGTTGAAGTAGCAATAAGATTGCTGTATATGTTGGCAGAAGCTCTTCCAGTATCTCATGGTGCCCACTTCTCAGGTGATGTTTCAAAAGCTAGTGCTTTGCAGGATATGATGCGAACTGTAAGTATACTAAAGACAATTTATTTTGAGCATAATTTTCTATGTTTACACTAACGGGGTTCCTTTTAAAGTTAGAAATTAGTATGTTTATATTGGGGTATTTTGATGTTACAATGAATAAGGGTAGATGTCTTAAATTTTGTTCTGTTCCAGTTGGTAACATCAGGAGTTAGTTCTTACCAGCATACATCTGTGACATTGGAGTTCTTTGAAACTGTTGTTCGATATGAGAAGTTTTTCACAGTTGAACCTCAACACATTCCATGTGTGCTAGTAAGTATTCATTTTACTCTCACTTTGAGCTTTTATTCATGTATTTCAGCCTATAAGCAGACAGTATTCTATCTTTCTTGATAGCTTTTTCTAGAACCAAAGTTGACAAAAACTCTTGAACATACTGAAACATACTGAAAATAATCCCTTCATTTTTTAAAATTAGGCCATTTCTGTCCCATTAGTATTCTAAAGCACATCCTGAAGAAACTAGTTTTATGTAATAAGAGACTACTTACATATACCTGGTTCCTGTCCTCTGGGAGTTAGGAAGTAAAATTTTATGTGAGCAAATATTTTGTGACAATAGCAATAAAAGTCTTAAATAAGCACAGGAATAGTAAAAGTATCTCTTGTTTCTTTAGATGGCATTTTTAGATCATAGGGGTCTGCGGCATTCTAGTGCAAAAGTACGGAGCAGAACTGCTTACCTGTTTTCTAGATTTGTCAAATCTCTCAAGTAAGTACCAGATATCAGCTATATTTAATTACTGTTTTTAAGATTATTAACCAAGGTAAATGTTATTTCTATAAGCCTGTGCAAAATTTGGTTCGTTTGGTCTAATGTTTTTTTAATCAGGTATTCTTTTTTGTATTAATCTGACTTCTCCCATTCACTAACCAGTTACCAGTGATTGGTTTGCATACTTTCATATGTAGCTCCTCTCTTCACTAATGACATTATTCAATAAAGGATATTGTGAATCATTACACTACACTATGTTTTTGAAATTCTGAGGAAAATATTTCTTGGAAATTTCTATTTTACCCTAATCTGTTCTATATTGTATTGTTCTTTACTAGTAGAATTTTAATGTGAACACTGCTTATTTTTAAATTCATGTTTTAAATATTAAAAATCATAACTAATCTTAATCACATGTGATTAACGTAGAACTGAGCATTTTTCAGTTGTGCCTTAAAGGGGGTATTTTCTATTTTAGCAATTTTTTAAGCACTATTTTTTTTGTAATTGTGGTTTTCCCTTTGCCTTTGTTTAGTAAACAAATGAATCCATTCATTGAGGATATTCTGAATAGAATACAAGATTTATTAGAGCTTTCTCCACCTGTAAGTATTATCTATTCAAGTTAGAGGTTTTTCCCCAAATATTATAAAAGCTGCACATGTAGTTTAGTCCTTATTTTTATTTTTTTCAATTAATTTTTTCAAATAAATTTTTACTGAGATTTTTAGAAGTTCCATTGTAGACAAGTGTATCTTGGTATCTGTATCAGGAAGCCATATTTAGCCATATTATATACAGGTTTTGGAGATTATTTATGTCATTCAGTATATATAAATTGGAAATTGTACTATACCTATTTAACTTTAGTATAAAAAAATACCTGATTCATATTGCTTTTACTAGCTGGGTATGGTGGTGCCTGCCTGTAAGCGGCAGCCTGGAAAGCCATGACGGGGACCAGGGATTGCAGTTCGAGTTTCGCTTGGGGCAACATAGTTCCCAAAAAAATAGCTGGGCATGGTGGCACGCACCTGTAATCCCAGCTACCTGGAAAGCTGAGGCTGGGGATTGCTTGAGTATGTGGTACTCCGGGCAATGTGAGCATGCAGTCCCATAGGCAAAAATAGCGATACCTAGCCTCAAAAAAAAAAAAAATGTTGCGTCTTCCAACCATTAAATTTCATTTACCAAATGTTGACTGCTTAATAAGATCATAAGTTCACATATAAACACATCAGGGAACCTTAGTGTGAGGCCTGAAGGACCTCTCCCATTCCTCCCACCCTTTGGCTTCTCTGAGTGCATAGATTTAAAATAGTAACAAAGTTCATTAGTATAAATTCACCAATATGTGGGCTGTCTCCTTGTAACAGATTTTATTTCCATTTGCTATTTAGTTTTCATACGTTCTAAAATATATCTATGTATATATTTTTCTGTGTTATTTCTGTTTTTTAACTCTGGAAACACTGTCTAAATATTAACTTGTTTACCTCTATACTAACACTGGTGCTTTCATCCACTTCGTTTTCAGCCTCAAAAATTTTATAAATACAATTTAAGTGCTCAATCTACTTTTTCATAAGATGGTGATAGGTTTTATCTCCTGTCCCCCTGTACTTAATTCTGCTTAAATAAGAGGAACTGAATGACAAACTTGACTAAGACTAAATTTCATTCTAGGAGAATGGTTACCAATCTCTGTTGAGCAGTGATGACCAACTCTTCATTTATGAGACAGCCGGAGTACTGATAGTTAATAGTGAATACCCTGCAGAACGGAAGCAAGCATTAATGAGAAATCTATTGACTCCATTAATGGAGAAGTTTAAAATTCTCTTAGAAAAATTAATGCTAGCACAAGATGAAGAAAGGCAGGTGTCATTAGCCGACTGTCTCAACCATGCTGTTGGATTTGCCAGGTGAGTATAATTGCAGTGAAAATGGTATCTGTAGACACACAGAATCTTCTACTTGGATATTTCAGATTTGGGCAAGCATAACCATTTTTCAAGAACTGGATTGTCTGAACTTTTCTAAATACACTGAATTAGAAGTTTTAGTAGAAGAAAGGACTGGATCACATAACTACATAACTTTCTGCATTTCTGGTTTGACAACTATGTAAAATTTTCATTCCTCTGACTTTGGTATAAATTGATGGTTTATATAAAGTGTTCAGTGAAACTGCATATACCAGTGACATTTTGGGAGATCTTGGGTCAATCTTGGTACCTAACAGAATTTTCTGAGACCTCTTTGTAGCTTTTGTATTATGATCACCACCCAAACTACTGTTAGTTTCTCTCTACCCATACTTTTTATTTGGACATAGTAATTGCGTAAAAGTTGTGATTAGGGGAATTGTTCTATAGAATACTTATTGCAAGAGCAAATATTAGATTGTATAATTAATTTGATTTTCAATGTTGTTTTCAGATTATCTAGTTGAACTTACTCGTACTAAGGAGATTTCCCCCCCTCTTCTTTCCATGCTTTATCATTAAGAGTTTTGTAAAAAAATTTAGGTAGACTGACCTAAGAGGAATTATACTAACTACATATTACTTTATTTAATTTGAGCTCTTTCTTGAGTGGTAATTGAAAGCAATAGTTTACAAATAGCAATATTCATTGAAGTTGGATATAATTGTGAATTGGAAAATAAATTAGCCTTCAATTTTTAATTTGTTGTGAATTATTTATGATGACTCCATAAAATTTTTCAAGAATGAGCTTAAATTTTCTTCTGATTTTTGCTTATATAGTCGAACCAGCAAAGCTTTCAGCAACAAGCAGACTGTGAAACAGTGTGGCTGTTCTGAAGTTTACCTGGACTGTTTACAGACGTTCTTACCAGCCCTCAGTTGTCCATTACAAAAGGAAGTTCTCAGAAGTGGAGTTCGTACTTTCCTTCATCGCATGATTATTTGCCTGGAGGAGGAAGTTCTTCCATTCATCCCATCTGCCTCAGAACACATGCTCAAAGATTGTGAAGCAAAAGACCTCCAGGAGTTCATTCCTCTTATTAACCAGATTACAGCCAAATTTAAGGTACTACAAACCTTCTGACCTCAGTCTCCTGACTAAAGGATAGATGCATTTATAAAGATATGAATTACTCTGCCGGGCACGGTGGCTCGTGCCTGTAAGCTTCAGCCTATGAAGCGGCTGGGGCTAGGGATCGTGGTTCAAGTCCCGCCTGGGGCCTGTAGCGAGACTTAGTTCCAAAAAAATAGCTGAGCATGGTGGCACGCACCTGTAATCTCAGCTACCTGGGAAGCTGAGGCTGGGGATTGCTTGAGTCTGTGGTACCCTGGGCAACGAGAGCCTGTGGTTCCACAGGCAAAAATAGTGAGACCTAGTCTCAAAAAAAAAAAATAGTGAATTATGTAGTTTTATTACCGCCACTGTCTATCATGCTGCCTGACACATAGAGCATCTTTAATAAATGTTTTAATGAAAACAGACCTTATCTGCTCTGTGCAGCAGAAGAAAACTACTAGGTTGCTCTTCAGAAAAGTAATTAAGAGAGCACTGAGTACTAAATGTCTAATGAGGTTAATAAAAAGAATTGTAATTTGGATGCCAAACAGGAGTTTAGAAGTCTTTGTTTTTGTTTTTGAGACTAGGTCTTGCTATTTTTGCCCGTGGAAGTGCAGTCTCATGTTGCCCAGGGTACCTCGAATTCAGGCAATCCCCAGCCTCAGCTTCTCAGGTAGCTAGGATTAAAGGCACACACCACCACGCCCAGCTGTTTTTTGGGATTGCTGCCAGTGGGACTTGAACCACAATCCCTGGTCCCCGCCACGGCTTCGTAGGCTGCCACTTACAGGCACGCGCCACCATGCCCGGCCCAGTTTAGAAGTATTTTAATATGCTAAGAGTTGGTTTATATATAGGGACATTTGTATCAACTATATATATAAACTGACTAGAAGAAAAGATTAACACATACAGCTTTCTGTATTCCAAATTTGGAGCATTTTCTAGTATAAATTGGTTCATTGAATCCTCATAGCAACCCTAGTTGCAAGTATTTTGATTTGTAGATAAAGAAACTGAGACAAAGAAAGAATTTGGCCCAGTGCATATAAAGCCTGAGCACTCAGTCATTAAATTAATTCATAATTTAGTATAGAATTTATTTATTTATTTATTTATCTATTCGTTCATTGATTGATTGATTGATTGATTGATTGATTGATTGATTGGCTAGGTCCTGCTATTTTTGCCTGTGGAACCACAGGCTCACGTTGCCCATGGTACCACAGACAAGCAATCACCAGCCCCAGCTTCCCAGGTAGCTGGGATTACAGGCATGCACCACCACACCCACCTATTTTTTGGGGACTAGGTCTCGCTATGTTGCGCCCCGGGCAGGACTTGCAATACCCAGTCCCTGCCACCCTGCCCAGCCTAGAATTCTTTTCTTCAGAATTTAAATTTGAAAAGATGCCATGCTGGCGTTTGATTTTTTTTGTTTGTTTTTGTTTTTTTGTTTTTTTGTGTTTTTTTTTGAGACTAGGTCTTGCTATTTTTGCCTGTGGAACCGCAGGCTCTCGTTGCCCGGGGTACCACAGACTCAAGCAATCCCCAGCCTCAGCTTTCCCAGGTAGCTGGGATTACAGGCGCGCACCACCACGCCCAGCTATTTTTTTTGGAACTAGGTCTCGCTACGGGTCCCAGGCGGGACTCGAACCGCGATCCCTAGCCCCAGCTGCTTCATAGGCTGAAGCTTACAAGCACGAGCCACCGTGCCCAGCGCTGGCGTTTTATTCTGACTTTCTCATCATTTTAACTTGAATCTTGAACTATAAGAAATGGGTTGGACTTAATGGTCTTGAGACTTCTGGTAATATAGCTGCTAATATTTTATATTGACGTTATTTGCTAATTGAATTCTGTAAATAGAAATCTGAAATAGAAACTGAAAAAAATGCCTTATGAAAAGTTATTTTTTTCTACGTTTCATGTTAATAATTTTCTCACTCATTTCTGAATTAATAATAGTTGTTTCTTACCTTCAGATACAAGTATCACCATTTTTACAGCAAAT
Source organism: Uropsilus gracilis (assembly GCA_004024945.1). NCBI lineage: Eukaryota > Metazoa > Chordata > Mammalia > Eulipotyphla > Talpidae > Uropsilus > Uropsilus gracilis. The sequence goes on along the minus strand of PVHY01005618.1, from coordinate 31,260 downwards.
GTTCATGCCTCTACTTCATGCAATTTTTGAAGCATTGCTCCGACCAGCTGAAGAAAACGACCAGTCTGCTGCTTTAGAGAAGCAAATGTTGAGGAGGAGTTACTTTGCTTTTTTGCAAACTGTCACAGGCAGTGGAATGAGCGAAGTCATAGCAAATCAAGGTAGGAATGTATGTGACCCCTTTATTATCTGCATAAGTCCTTGTTAGAGTTGTACATCTCTATGAACAAGAGCAAGTTGAAAGAAGTAGTGGTTGTCTGAGTACTTAAAATTCATCTATATTTAATACCCTTCTTCCTAAGGAAGTTTACTTTCATTGGTCCGTTAGTAGTATAAAGAGCACGGTGGCAACTTTCCAGAATTGGCCTGCCATTTTAAAATAAAAATAATTGGAGCTGTATAAATTAACATAGAGAATTTTGTTATATTGGAAATCCACTTAGCGAAATAGCAAGGTAATAGTGATTTTTCCATAATTTGTGATTGAAAGTTAGATGTCAAATTAATACAAAATGAGGGAACTTATCAACTATATAAATGAAAATATTTATCTTGCTACTTTTACTGTATATAAAATGAGAACTTCAGGTTCTCTTTCTAATTCCTTCTGGAATTAAACATTTTTTTCTTTTCAGGTGCAGAGAATGTAGAACGCGTACTGGTTACTGTCATCCAAGGAGCAGTTGAATATCCTGATCCAATTGCACAGAAAACATGTTTTATCATCCTCTCAAAACTGGTAGAACTCTGGGGTAAGATCATTTTTTTTTTCATACTGCATTCCCTAGCCTATTTCCTAAGACTGTAGGAAATGAAATGGAAACCTGTCCCTTACTCAGGTTTAGGGAGTTGATTTTCCCCAGTGAAAAATTAATTGATTTTCTTTCTATACAAAATGAAAATTTGAATTCTCTTGACAGGAGGTAAAGATGGACCAGTGGGATTTGCTGATTTTGTTTATAAGCACATTGTCCCGGCGTGTTTCCTAGCACCTTTAAAACAAACCTTTGACCTGGCAGATGCACAGACAGTATTGGTAAGCACCTAGGAGTCTTTGTTTGCCTTATATGCTAATGATTCCTTTAATGCCAGCTTAATCATATTAGGTTTAATTGGCTTTTTAAATTTAATAATTTCAAATTAAGATTCATTTATAAGCATATGTGGTACTAATTTATAGATTCTTACTGAACCCAAGTGAAAGTTAAATATATGAAATCCAGCTCCTTCGGATTTAATAACTAAGACTTTTTCTAAGTGAAAGAGTATCTGTACGTTCTTTAAAACTTGATTGCTAACTCATTCTCAAACTTGTTCTTATCTTAATGGTTTTTTACTAACCATTTAAAGTAACTTTCATCTCCTTATATGATGGGTTTCTCAGTTCTTCTGAGTACTTAGTGTCAAGCACTTGTCCATTTACCTACTTTCCCATAATCTCATAAAAACTAAATTTATATGAAAATAACATTTCTATCTTCCTATTTTTTTATCTTTTCTATCAATCCTACTTCCATCTAGTTGTTACATTTCCTTTTTCTGTCCCTTCTTTGGAGGTGTTAATGAACAGATGTTAGGGAAATAAAGAAAAAAGTTGAATCACTAAGTGAAAATTGACTTTATTACAATTCTTAAACTTCTTTTCACAGGCCTTATCTGAGTGTGCAGTGACACTGAAAACAATTCATCTCAAACGGGTAAGCATTTGTGTTTGTCTTCTCTTACTCTTGAAAGCTGTTACCTTTTGTAGAAATTTAATTTGGTCAATCTTCATGTGTCCTTTGTAAGTGATTGATTCACTGCTTTTTAGTATATACTTTCCATTTCCAGTGAGATTTTTCTCTTTTTTTTTTCCTAATATTTTTTATTTATTTACATTTTTCCCCCTCTTGGGTGTTCCTCTCCCCCTCCCCCTTTTTCTCCCACTCTGGTTACTCTCTCTCCTCTCTCCCTGCCAGTTGTTGGTTGATTTTTAGTTCGTTGAACTCTTTCTTATCTTTCCTGGAGCATAGTCCTTTTCCTGAGTGAGAACATATTTTCCTGGGATGCAGCAACCTATGTTGCTTAATTTTCCAGGCATAGCTTTGTCGCAGTAGCCAGTTTGAGCACATTTGGATCCTGTTGGTGCCTCCTCATTCGTGCTAGTCATCTCTTCCATTCTGGTTTCTGTCCCATTTTGGTTCTTCTTTGCTTTACAATTCTGGCCTCTGGCATTGGGGATCTTTCTCCCAGCTGTTGACGATAAAAAAGTTCCCTAATGGGGACAAACATTGATAGATGGTCAGTCCGGCTCATCTCCTCTCTTGTTTTTTTTTTCTATACCATGAGGCCTGTACCCTGTGTCAGGGCTTTCTTCTCCCTGTGAAATGGGAGGGCACCTCGCTTGCAATGAAGGTATCTCTGAACTGTGAATTTGGTTCCCATCTGCAGAAACGATGTAGGTATATATTTCTGAGACAAGCCATCACTCTCATTAGTCTCATAGTTCTGTGTTCCATGGATCCAACATGCTCTTTTTGGTCCTGCCGGGAAAGATGGGTGTTTCCAGGGCCTTTATTCTTTCTCCTCACCTGCTTCATGTGTATCTTCTGTTGGGTTAGTGATTTTGTCATTCCTGGTGAGGATTGACTGGATTTGGAGTGAACCAATCGGGCTTCATGCCTCTAAGGGTGGCGCAAGTCCGGCCTGTGCCTCTCTACAGCTCAGGTGGAGAGGAGATGCTGGAAGCCTCCCAGTGATCTATGAGGTAACAGGGGACTGCCCACCTCACACTCCTTGAACCCAAAGAGCTAGAAGGGCAGGCAGGGCCTCCAGGTGGCTCTCGACAGTGACGGTTTTCTTGATGTTGGTACTTTTTCTTTCTATTTAGAGGAATCCCCTTAACATTTCTTGCAAGGTTGTTGTTTTAGTTGTCATGTTCACTTTTGTCTGTCTGGGAAACATTTATTGTCGTCTTCATTTTTGTATGTTGTCCTCACCAAGTACAGAATTTGTGGTTGAATTTTTTTTTTTTTTTTTTTTTTTTTGGTACTTTAAGTATGTCCTACCACTATCTTCTAGTCTCTGAAGTTTCTAGTGAAATCTTGCTGTTTTTTAAAGTCTGCTTTTTAACTTTTGCCATTTAATTGTAATACCCTTGATGTGAAGGAAGAACAATATTAAGAGGAAATTCAGGTGTTAATGCAGGGATCATTGAGGAGCATGGATTGATTTCATTTTGATAACTTATTTTCGTTGGACAAGGTTGTAGTCATTAACATAGTAAAACCTGTAAGTCAGATTCAGGTTTGAAAGTGAAATTGGGTTTTGGTGTTGTTTTATTTGCTTGGGCCTCTTAGAAACACATTGCTATAGGAGAATTGCTTTCAAATGCAAACTTAAGTTCCTTTTAGCTGCTAAGAGGTGTGAGGATTAGGGATTAGTTAGTGGAATTCTCTCTTCCATCCACCAAGTTTACAAAAAAGCTAGAAAAAACATTACAGTTTATAGCATATAAAAGTACTGGAAGATGACAATGAATAACAGTGGTTTTAGAAGTTAGCTGACCTGCTTTTTAACCAGCTGCAGACTTAGTCAGCTGCAGATTGCAGCTAGGGTTCCTCAGCTAGTGACTAAATTTCTGTTCCCTGATTTGTTGAGCAGAAGAGAGAAGTGTTTTTACTATTATCTTTTAATGTGTCACTTTATTCTTTCTTTAGAAACATTTCAGTTTCTAAAGATGAATATTACACTGTCCCTAAGTCTCCCCTTAGCAGCCACAGACACCCTCTAGTCCACCCAGTGGTGATGTATGTCTTTTTTGATTCTTTTGGTGCATGCTTAGGCTTGTGACCTGGATTTAGAAAAAGAAAAAAAAAAACTTATTTGATCTTTGGTACTATATAACACTAAGTAATGTTAATGTGTAAATGCTAAGAACCATTCTAAAAACCTTACATTTCTTAATTTCTCTAGCGCTCACAATAGCTCCATTTTTCAGATAGGAAAACTGAAGCTTGTCGAAGTTAAAAGTAACTTATCCAAGTTGCCAGAAATTTGACAGAGCCAAACTTCAAATCAAAGCATTCTGACTCCAGCCTGTATTGTATATTGCAATATTGTATTATGTTTACAAGTATGCATCCATTATTCCAAGTCCTTTTCAAGCATCAGTAATGTTGAGGAAGAAAATAACTTTTAGTTATAATTACCTTCTCATTTTAAGGGTCCAGAATGTGTTCAGTATCTTCAACAAGAATACCTGCCTTCCTTGCAAGTAGCTCCAGAGATAATTCAGGTAAGAGCCATCCTAGCAGATTTTCCTCTTAGTTGAATTAAAGAAACATGACTATATAGTTCAGTATAAGCCTTCATTCAAGAAAGCCAAGCTGCATTAAATCTAATGTTTTCTTTGTATGGAATTAATAACAAGAATCCAAACTTCAGGGACCTATGAAAAATGTATTTTGATTTTTCACCACCTTAAACAGAAATTTAATTTTCTGCCATTGTGTAGGTAACAAATCATGAGAGTATTGGCATGACCTGTGACTTTGTCACTCACCAATATTTTCATATCACCTTAATGATTCAGATGTCAAAATATTACATTTATCTCTGTTTTCATGAGTTATTAAGATAATCCACTAAACCTTATCTAAGTTAAATATTTTGTGCTGCCACATAACAAAAATACATTTCATAACCATAGTTCATTAAAATGTGTTTCTTCTATAATCCCATGTATTATAAATTTGTTTTTAAAAACCTCCAAAAGGAATCCAGTAGGCTCTCCCAGACTATGAAAGGAGACCTGTTTGTTCTAAGGACATGTGCCAGGTAGTTCATTTTACACATGCCACCTTATCAATGCTTATTTTGTCAATCTGTAACTATATTCTGAGGTTTATGTATTTATTTATTTATTTACTTTGAGACTAGGTCTCGGTATTTTTGCCTGTGGAACCGCAGGCTCACGTTGCCCGGGGTACCACAGATTCAAGCAGTCCCCAGCCTCAGCTTCCCAGGTAGCTGGGATTACAGGCGCGTGCCACCACGCCCAGCTATTTTTTTGGAACTAGGTCTCGCTGTGGGCTCCAGGCAGGACTCGAACTGCGATCCCTAGCTCCGGCCGCTTTGTAGGCTGAAGCTTACAGGCACAAGCCACCATGCCCAGCTATATTCTGAGGTTTAAATGACTAGAAAATAGCTTGTGTTTTTAAACTATTACAAAGTCATTTTTATAGTGGTATTTAGATTTTTTTCTTGGCAAATAGTTATCCAGGTTACTTTGTGCAGTACCAGATAGAACTACTAGATATCCAAGTTTTGATTAAAACTAGAGTTAGAACCACCTGTGTGGATTCTACAAACTGTTTCTTTAACAATGTCTTCAAAATGTTTTTATAATACTGTGTTAAGAGAGGTAATAAAAAATTGAATAAGAAACAAAGTCATGTATGAATGATCTTAACATTAATTTTTTTTGTAAAAAAAATTGAATTTACGATCTCATTTCACAGCAAGCCATCTATAATTCTAGAGATATTAATGACTACTCTTATTATTTGTTATATAAATATATTTTAATTAAAAAATAATTCTAATTTCTCATTTGATCTTAATGGCCTATCAAAAACTGTAATATGTGGCTTGATTTTTAATAACTAATATCTCCCAGATTGCTGAAATGTAGCAAAATTACTATATTTTTGTCTCATAATCTAATTATAGAAGATTGCCAGTTTTCCCTTTTGACTTCTGACAACACTTTCTGCAGAACTCTTTTAAAGCAAATTATCTTTCTTTTGATCTAACTCTGTTTAGTTACCCCTCTGTACTAGATAAGAACAGCCATAACAATGTAGATTTCTAACTGGGCATGGTGGCTCGTGCCTGTAAACTTCAGCCTATGAAGCAGCTGAACTCGAGTCCCACTTGGGGCAACACAGCAAGACCTAGTCCCAAAAAATAGCTGGGTATGGTGGCACACGCCTGTAATCCCAGCTACCTGGGAAGCTGAGGTTGGGGATTGCTTGAGTCCATGGTACCCCGGGCAATGTGAGCCTGCAGTTCCATGGGCAAAAATAGCGAGGCCTAGTCTCAAAGAAAAAAAAAAAAAAGAAAAGAAAATGTAGATTTCTGTCTTACTTACCCTTTATAGAGTCAGTGTTGTATAGGAGAGCCATGTTCACAAAAGTAAAAAATAGTCTATCCTACAGTTGCTACTTTTGAAAATGCCATATAATCCTTTAGTAAGAAATTACTTGGGTTGATTTTGATAAACTATGATACTATAGATTTAAAGCAATCTAAATGTCCTTTGATAGATGAATTGCTAAGTAAAATGTGGTAAATGGTCACTTAATGATGGGGATATGCTTTGTTAGCTGATTTCAACATTGAATGTTATTACACAAATATAGATGTGTATAGCCTACTACACACTACTGACAGAATGCTATTAAGTAACAGGTAACTAGATACATGAAATGTTATTCAGCCTTAAAAGGGGGAAACTCATTCTGTAATATAGATAAACTTTGAGAACATTATGCTAAATGAAATAAGCCGGTCACAAAAAACAGCTCTTGCATGATTCAGTTTATTTGGGTTTTTTTTTTGTTTTTTGTTTTTTGAGTCTAGGTTTCGCTATTTTTGCCTGTGGAACCGCAGGCTCTCGTTGCCCGGGGTACCACAGACTCAAGCAATCCCCAGCCTCAGCTTCCCAGGTAGCTGGGATTACAGGCACGCACCACCATGCCCAGCTATTTTTTTGGAACTAGGTCTCGCTATGGGTCCCAGGCGGGACTCGAACCATGATCCCTAGCCCCTGCTGCTTCATAGGCTGAAGCTTACAGGCACGAGCCACCATGCCCGGCCACATGATTCAGTTTATATGAAGTATCTATAGTAGTCAACCTTTTAGAAGCATCCTAAAATGATGATGGTAGAAGCTGGAAATTCAGTGAATAGAGAATTTTTTTGATTTTGCCAGATACAACAGTTCTAGAGATCTGTTGCACATTAGAGTACAAATAAGATAACCAGATTTTTGGTTTTTACCACATTTAAGAAGAATACTATAGATTTGAATTAAATGAACTTTTGTCTTTCCCTCCCTGTTCTCCCAGGAGTTTTGTCAAGCACTTCAGCAACCTGATGCTAAAGTTTTCAAAAATTACTTAAAGGTAGGTATTTAGAAAAATTTATAATTTAATTGTTTGAAAGCCAAGAGAGTACATATTACAAGGTACTGTGTCAAATTGTTCTTTGGCCAGCTGTTACTTGTTTGGGGCCTCTTTTTCCTCTAAATCTGCTGCTAAGAATCTGCAGTTATAGGTGTTCCACTTTGTAAATTGAATTTTTCATAAAAGCCCTTTCAAATCTTATAAAAGGGTTATTACCACAATGTTTATATTAAGCATATTCATCTGAAATGCCAGTTTTCTTTAATAATTTTGTGATATAATTAGGAAAGGAGTGGAAGAAGAATGTTTAGAAACATTTGCCCCAAACGAATTGGAAGAACAAAACTAAGATATAAAAACATAAGTTACGTGGCTGTGTCTGATTTTTTAAAAAATTGTATTGTAAAATGGGTAGAAATAGGTTCTTCAGGTTTGTCTATTCTTAAAATCACTGAATAAAAATACCCCTCCATCTTGACAAGAAGTATCAATTGTTGGTATTCATGCTTACAGTGAAATCCATGAAATATCTTTTTCTCACCTAGGTTGTCAGTCATTCAATATCTCTTGAAGGCTTTTATCCACTAAGTACTATGGTAACTGCTGCAAATTTTCTGAGTGAATTTTCCTGCCTGCAAAAAACTCATGGTCTGGAAATAAAATTACAGTGACAGAATGAGAAACTAATCTTTATTACCTCCATAAACAAATTTGAGGGCAATGTACTATGCTAAATTCCTTGTTAATAGGTAATATAATGCTTCTTTCACCAGGTCATTTAATAGAATTCATGAAATACAGAGATTTACTGAGGAACTGTGTGCCATCCTTTGCTTTTTGGTTCTAACATCTTTCCTTGTCAGTTTTTTCCCTAGTAGTATTTTGTCAGCATAATTTGATAAAAGAGCTTGTGAAAATATTGAGTTACTGTTTATCATTAGGTACCTTTCCTCCTCCCATTCCCCTGCTCTGTAGGCAGAGTACCTGTTAAATAGACAAACCATCAAACTCCAGTAAAAGTCTCGAAAATTTGCAATTCTGTTAAGTTTAACTATATACCAGTAGCTTTCAGTATGTTGTAGCAGGATTGTGTCTCAAATGTATTGTTTTATCCAAATGCATCATTTATAAAATGTTTTCTACCCATACCCAGCTTCACTTCAATGATACCTAATTAGAAATAATGAAGTACCTTCTTTGGTGATTGAGTCTCAGTTCTTCTTAGCTTTTCTCCTTCTCTCTCTCTCTCTCTCTCTCTCTCTCTCTCTCTCTCTCTCTCTCTCTCTCTCACTCTCACTCTCACTTCTTTTCTGCTGCTACCGCTGCTCCTTCCTCTATTGTAGGCTTGTCATTTCATTCTGGTCCCTCTTCCTTTGTTCTCCCATGTCTGCAAACATTGAACAGTTCTTTGAAATTCATTCTCTTTCCCCATAATCTTAAGTCTGTTAGACTAGAAAATGTTCTTTTGTCTTAGTTTGGCATTCTTATGTTATTTTTTTCATATCCTGATCGCAGATTCCCTTTCTGATTGCTCTTCTAGGAACAATCTGCAATTTTTGCTGTTATTCAAAAGCTCTGCTTCACTAGTAAACACCCTCCTTTACGAACCCTGCCGATTCCTCTAGTCTGACTTCAGCATGATCTCCTTGTAAGGCTTGCTTTTGAACATACAGCAATCATTTTTTCTGTCTACTTAGTAGATAGATTGCTAGATGAATATTCTACAAGGTGCTAATGATACAATGATGAATCTAGTCCTTTTTAATGATATTGCTGAATACCATTTAACTCTAGACAGTAGTGTGAGTTCTGGGTCACTGTCTAGTACAGTTTCTAACTTACTTATTCATAGTCTAGTATCAAAGCAGATTTTTTTTTCCAGTCAAATAGTAAATTCTTTAAGGATGAGGACTTCTTTTTAAAAACTTTGACTTGTTTTTGTCCTCAAATTTTAATTTCTCATCATTTATTTGGACAGTAGTGTTAATTAGTAAAAGATATTGAGAACATGTTTTCCTCTGACCTTAAATCTCAGAGCATTAAAGCTAATACAATTTTCTCTATAATACTAATTTTTATATCTAGATTTTACCCCAGAAGAGAAAGTTCTTTTTTTTTTTTTTTTTTTTTTGAGACTAGGTCTCGCTATTTTTTACCCATGGAACTGCAGGCTCACGTTGCCCATGGTACCATAGACTTAAGCAATCCCCATCCTGTTTCCCAGGTAGCTAGGATTACAGGCGTGCGCCACGACTCCCAGCTATTTTTTGGGACTAGGTCTTGCTGTGTGCCCCAGGTGGGACTCGAAGTGTGATCTCCAGACCCCGCTGCAACTCCATAGCTGTCCTTACAGACACACGTCACCATGTCTGGCTAGAAGAGAAAGTTCTTAACGTGGACTATGTATGGATTTATAAAGTATGTGATGTGTTTTAAATGCCTACTGTATTTTATAAAAGTAATTAGCACTCAGTAACTTGGTGCCATTCTTTAGGTGAAAGGTTGTACCTTCTCACGTCAGTACTAATTGTACTAATACTTTATTTACAGGTGTTCTTCCAGAGAGCAAAACCCTAAGGAAGGGTCTTCCCTGTGCCTACTTCATGAGGAATTCCAGTTAATAATTTATAAAGAAGCAATTTTTGTGTGCCATTCGCACTGGTCTCTTTAACATTGCTTTGAGCTTATTGCAGTATATGTATTGGGGTTTTCTGTAACTTGGTGTAATTTTACCTAACTACAGGTATGTGACAACAAGAGAAGTTGCTTGCATGCCAGCTCAACTTGTTCTATATAAAAATGCTGTTAAGAGATACAGAAGAATTATTCTAGTACCTTTTTGTTTTTACTTGAAACTTCTAAGTTCTTTATAAAACCATAGCAGGAAAACAATGTCCTTTTTTTAAAATTGCTGAATATAAAATGTTTGAAAATTTTCATTTTCTTCTATGTGTGCACTCACAAAGTATGGAGGGGAGGGAATAAAACAATCAAAACAATTTTTTTGTAGATAGCCATTACATTTCTTTAAACTGTTTCAATGCCAATGTATAATCTACAAAAGAGAATGATTTCATAAAGTAACTGATTTCAGAGTAGGTGCCGGTGTTATACATTTTTTATAAAAAAAATAATAAATTTTATGTAGTGAAATATACAAGGTCTTTTTTTGGATTTTTAAACCTATTTTCCCATCTTGTTCCTCCCTGATTTCCCATTTAAAGGTTTACACAGGTAAAGCATATGGGTGATTCATTTATTAGTCTCCTAAAAGGTTTTATCAACTTATTCCTGTTGAATAGAATATTTTTTAAATGCAGTAGTAAAAGGCTTTGTGAATCTGTTCTTAGAATTTAAAATTCAATTTTCCCTTTATTGGATTTATTTAGGGTACAATATGCCTATGTGTTTATGACACCAGTAAGTAGAAGTTGCCCACTTAGAAATACCTTCCCCAGCTTTCCATGACTATGCAAGAAAGCAAGAGGAAAAATATTTGTGTCCATAGTAGTATTGGAAAATTAGGGACTAAAGCTAAGAATGAAAGTCACTAGTCATTATGTTTGAATTCTAAAAGTCTAAGTAAGACTTTTGACCCTTGTGGTCTTTGGGGGTTTTGTGGATGGGCTTCAGTGATCTATAAACTCCCTAAAATCATGTTCTTAAATTGTGCACATAAATGTTTTTCAGGGTTAATTCCAGAAGTGATTTTAAACACTTTTCCTCCATCATAAAATAAAGATAATAAACTGACAGTTGTAAAAATAAGTTGGTGGAATATATACTTAAGTAAAAATGTTTATAGAAATAAGTAAAAACTAATGTTTTTTTGATAAATTTCTCTCTGCTGTGGGAGAGATAATTGTATTTAATGGAACAATACTAATTGTTCAAGGTATACTGAGTACCATAACATATGCTAAGAGTTCAATCTCCAGATCCAAGAGAGAAGTAGGTTCAAATTACAGTGTGCCGGCTCAAGGTTTTAGAGCCTTGAGCAACCCTGCTCAATTTCACTATCTGTAAAAAAAGGAAAAATAATGGTTAACTACCTTATAACTAAGAATTCAATAAATTTAAGAAAGCTTATAGAGTGCTTACGTGAAGACTTGAGATTAGCTATTATTATTATACTAATTTCATATATGTAAAGGTGATACCCTTTTCTCTTGTCTCTTTAAAGCCCTTCAGAAGATTTATGTATCCCAACCTAAGAGAAATCACGACTTGGAAATTAAGAATCTGCAGTAGAAACTAAACTTCACATTTTATAATTATGTACAATTCCCATTTTCATTTCTTGAAGTTGCCCAAAGTACCTTGTCTTCGGAATACTGTGACAAATAGGAAACTGTAATAATGTATTGAGATCATCAAGGCAAAATACAGGAACTTGTGTGACTATGGAATTGCAGGGTTTTATGATGTCTGGTCTAGTTCTGTAAAATTTTGCATTTTACATCTTTAGTGCTAACATTAATTAGTTCACCAGTGGTTTGACCTTTAAGGAATACTACAGTATTTCAGTGCATCAAAACTATATGGTAAATGTAAACAAGGGCTTTGGCTCAGCTAATCATGTTTTCTCCTATACAAATTTGAGTTGTAAGTTTTCTTGTTAGATCCTCATCATGGCATTAGAAGATAAACTGGTTGGAATTGTAAGCAGTGAGTGGAATTTTTCTTAGACTAATACCATCATCATTTAACCGCTGAGTTTAAAAGTTTAATAAAGTAACTTTCTTTGTAACAACATATAACAGGGCCTTTGTTATCTACCTTGTATATATAATGTAACGGGCATAAAAGGTCAAACAAAAACTTGAAAGGCAGTATTTCGAAAGGAAAACTGGTACCTATGCACTCTCAGGTCAGTTCCATTCAGAAATCTGCTCTCAAGCACTGCCATGGTTTCTCATTTCATTGCTGGGTGCTACTGTAGTCCTCATCTGGTAAGGACTCACATCCCCTCCCCTTCAGAAATTCAGTCCTACATCTGGAATCTCTGGCCTCTCCTTAGGTTGGGAAAGGCTGCAGTGCTGTCAGTGGACAAAACCACCCTCTGAAGATCCTTAAAATCTTGGCATCATTGTTACCAGATTCTGAGTTCTTGAGTTCCTCAAGAGGAAGAAATAATGAAGATTAATCCTGCAAGTATCAAGAATTATTAACACTTGTGCAATTCAGCATAAGAGAGTCAGCATGATGAACAGGATCTGTATACTTGTCTCTGAGAAACAGATCAAGGGTCTATTTAAGCAGTTTTATCCCAGAATAGAGGATTAGAATCATTTCTTTTCTCTTCTTTCCATTGAAGTCACTCCATCTCTCCAACGTCTACTTCCTGGAGCCTGTGACCTCCAACCTCTTGTAAATGAATTCTATGGTATTAGCAGTGAGGATTATTAGCCCAAAGGGCTTGTTAGTGGTGAAAATTATTTCATTTGATCTTAGCCAAAAGGCCGAGAAGTGATGAAAATTGTTTCATCTAAAGTTTGTATTGGGATGGATCCTACTTTGAGATTGGGATGATTGCTATCAGAAGTGAACTTGCATTTCCAGTTGAGAAAATGCTATTTTCTACTTTATAATGAATTGGTCGGCCTCAGCTGAATTAATGCCCTGTGTCATGGCTTTTCCTGAGACTCACCTGACACTATCTCCTGCCTCACACCCTATGAAGATTTCAGAACTTGATTTTTGAGAAATACCGCCGTTTTCCAAAATGCTGTCTGAAGGGAGGAAGCGAATTTAACTCGCCTTAAGAATTTCACTTCTCAATTATTTTGATTAATGTCTCCTGCTGTCAACGTGGTCTTTAGCTAAAATCTCCCCCTCCACACGACTGCAGTCCCCTGGCAGCCCCTCGAGTGTTCAGCATTCTGCACACCGGTGGTTGCCTAACCACGAGATCAACGTCTTCACCACTACTCCGCACTCTGCCTTTGGCTCTCCGGGACCGGGCGGGATTTGCAGCTGTGGGAATCTGAACCATTGTGCTCACGCGCAGGGCTCCCTGCCTACACGCTCAGAATAAGGGGTGGGGTCCCGGCAGAGGATGCGGGTGTGAACGGGCCCGGAGTCCATACAGCCCTCCTCCCCACGCTTGTGTCCCCAGCCTCCAGCACAACCGCCCGGCGGCGCCCGAAGCCGGCAGTCCGCCTAGGCCGAGGCCAGAGCCGCGGGCGTGCGCACGCGCATCCGCGCTCGCCGGCCGTCGGTCACGTGGCCCGCGGCCAGGGCTCGCGAAGCCGGAAGTGTCCCGAGGCGCCGGGAGGCCGTGGGAGCCCGCTGGCGGTGGCAGGACGGAGACGGGGCGCGGTGAGTGGGGCTGGCGCAGGGGCCCTAGTCGCGCGGGACACGGACGGCCGAGGGCGGCTTGGGCCCGCGCGCTCCCGCCGCCTGTGGGAAACTGGGATGCTGAGTCACAGCGGGGGCGGGGCGGGGGGCCGGAGCCGACCGTTCCCGGGACCCTTGGCTGGGTGGACATTGCCTCCCGGAGGTCTAGGGCGTGCGAAGCCGGGCGAAATGGTCGCCCGACCCTGTGCGCTCCATCGCGACGCCTCGCCCCGCAGCCGACCCTCTGACCAGCATCCCGGGGCCCTCCCCGTTGGGCACTGAGAAGGAGGACGTGTCCGTTACCGCGGCTGGGCCCTGGCCGCCCCAGAGAAACGGGGTCCTCCTGCCCCCTGGAGTTAGACTGGCCGCTTTCTTAGCCTCTCTGCGAGCCTTGACGCGATCGACAGTTCTTAGATCGGTTGATTTCTCAGACGACTGAAATAGACCTTTTCGTAGGGTTAGTAGAGGTTGAGTCGCCGGAAACTAGAAGCTGGAGACGTTTTTCGCGTACACGGATGTAATGCAAATTCCTAAACATTTCCTTTGAGAGAGCCTTGTTTTATTTTCCAGCCCGTTTCTAGGCAGTTTCAATAGGTGGCCTCAGAACAGTTTCTGCCCAGCTATTGTCAAATGTATGGCCAAAAACCAGAGACCGAGACCACCCTCTACCCATTCTAGGTGGCTGAAATCTGTTATCTCTGTAGCGAAGGATTCAGATGGTCAGGTGCAGATGGTCGTAGCGTCTGGGAATCCTGGAACTTTGTCCCTAAGCAGTGTCACCAAACCTGTTTGCATCTGTGGGCGAGCAGTTAACTTTCGTTTTGGCCATTATAAGGAAGTAGATAACAAGCAGAAATACCAGTAACTTATTTTTCTTGATCATCTTCCTAGATGTCAAAACTCGTGGAGGATTTATAGAGCAAGTACTTTGTGGATGTGCTGAGTCATATTTTAGCCTGTTTTCGTGGGGTTATTGAAAGATGGTTTTAAGATATCTCCCCGGATCTTTGTGCAACTGTAGTTTTATTCCTGCCTGGAGAACAGTTCCCTTAGCTGAAAACTGTGTTTTATGTTACCCAGCAGGTACATACAGGCATCTGATTTGCCAATTACAGTCCTCTCCAACAGCAAAGTTACATTAATTAGAGAATATTTTTCATTAACTATGAGATAACAAACTATTGAACTTATTACTGCCTCAGTAATTGACAAATATGTATTTGTTATTTGTGAAAAGGGAAACATTTTTATTGCTTCTTTCCAGTAAGTTGCGCTGTGTAAGATTTCTCAATTTTTCAATCTAAATTAGATGGGTAGTAAAATTATACAAATGTATTTTAATCAGAGAGGTTAGAGATTGGTGAAATTTAGACCCCCTAGCTATTCCTTATGTTTGTAACCTTGTGTGGAATATTGGCAGTCATTGTCATGTGTTCTAATTTTCTAAGGGGTGTTAAGATCTGCTATGATCCATGCGGTAAATTTAAGGTGATAGGAGTGATGTCTAGCTATTTAGCATTCATCTTTATTTCAGTATCGACCTTAAAAAAAATTTTTTTTTGAGCCTAGGTCTCACAATGTTGCCTAGGGTTGTCTCAAACCCCCAGACTCAAGTGATCCCTAGCCTCAGCCTCCCAGGTAGCTGGGATTACAAGTGCATGCCACCACACCCGTCTGACTTTAAACATTTTTAAGATGCTTGCAGTTATATAGTTTTTCAGTGTTAAAGAACAAACCTGAGGGTAATTTTTTTTTTTTTTTTGAGACTAGGTCTTCCTATTTTTGCCTGTAGAACCCCAGGCTCTCATTGCCCGGGGTACCACAGACTCAAGCAGTCCCCAGCCTCAGCTTCCCAGGTAGCTGAGATTACAGGCGCGCACCACCACACTCAGCTATTTTTTTGGAACTAGGTCTTGCTAAGGGCCCCAGGCGGGACTCGAACCGCAATATCCCTAGCCCCGGCTGCTTCATGGGCTGAAGCTTACAAGCACGAGCCACCATGCCCGGCCAGGGTGATTTAATTTTTAAATAGACTTTTTTACATCGGTTTTAGTTTCACAGCAAAATTGAACAGATAATAGATTTTTCCATATAATCCCTTCCTGTATATGCAGCATTTGTTTTCATTAGTGACACTCTTCCCTTGAAGGAAACAGTGATTGTTTTCTGTATTTTTATTATATTTTGCATTTTACTTTCTTATGAAACACTTTATAATATCTCATTAATCTTTCAAGTCATTTGAAGGAAGCAAGTAACCAATATTTCTGTCGTTGACAAAGACAAAATTAGAAGGCAAGTGGATGTTTCTTTCAGTCCTGTGATAAGTGAATTAAATTGAATATATAAAATGTTGTTGATCAATATTTTTTCAGATCCTATAAAGTATTTTATTTTCACTTTTAATAAAGCTGAAAACTAATTTTTAAGTTTTAAAAATGAAGCTGAAAACTTAGATTTTTACAATGAATTCTACACTTCTACTTAGCAATAATTAATGAATAATCTTGAGACTACACTAGCTAATACTGTTTCTCATAAACATTATTTCCTTAAAATAAACATGCAAATATTTTCTTTTCTCTTAGTACAACAAGAGGATTGCCTGACCACGCAGAGATGCAGAGCACTTCTAATCATCTGTGGCTTTTATCTGATATTTTAGGCCAAGGAGCTACTGCAAATGTCTTTCGTGGAAGACATAAGGTCAGTAACAAAAAAACTGAAAAGATGCCGGGCACGGTGGCTTGTGCTGTAGGCTTCAGCCTATGAAGCGGCTGGGGCTAGGGATCGCGGTTTTAGTCCCGCTCGGAGGAACACAGCAAGACCTAGTCCCAAAAAATAGCTGGGTGTGGTAGTGTGCACCTGTAATCCCAGCTACCCAGGAAGCTGAGGCTAGGGATCGCTTGAGTCCTTGGTACCCCAGGCAACGTGAGCCTGCAGTTCCACGGGCAAAAATAGTGAGATCTAGTCTTAAAAAAAAAAAAAAAAACACTGAAAAGACTTCTTACCACTGTATACTTTTGAAGCACATTTATGCTAAATGTGAAAATTGGTCATGTCTAAAGAGTATACCTATTTTTGTGGTTAAGTTATAACTTGTGTCAGAGGCAGTGATTGATATCTACCTGATGATGGCAGAGGATGGGAAGTGAAAATAAGGAAGTTTCTGGAAAAAGGGACTGGGGAAAATTAATACTGTACTTTTGGATTCTATCCCCATGCTAGTCTTCTGTGACACTGAGTGATCTCACAAACAGGCAGGGATTTGGGTTAAGAGGTAGATGCTTGAAAGGGAACCCATAGGTGATCCACGGATGTTTCTAACATGCTTTACTAAACTCAGAGTAGACTAGAATAAGGTGAGATTATCAACAAGGAATCCAGGTTGAAAAACCTAATATATATATGAGGTAATTAGAATGTGTTAGTAGAAGTGAGAATAGAATAAAAGGGCTACTCCAAGAGGCCCTTGAAGAATGAAAAAAGTTTGTGTCAGTCTGTATTGGAGGGTGAAATTAAAGACAATGGAAATAATTTAAAATGGGAAAATTTAAGATCATTCAAGTTTCTAATTTGGGAAAGAAAATAGAAAAAAAATAATAGAGTAAAAATTATCCTTTTATAAGTGAATAATCATACACTAATTTTTCAGCACTGAAAAAAATCACTTATTTTGAGCAAGTGATATTTGGAGGCTCCTAAATTTTTATTTTCAGAAAGAGGGACTCTAAATTTTTCAGCATGGTGGAGTTTTTTTTTTATATATTCCTGTAACCTTGAGATTACCAGTCAGTTTTGTCAGTGATAATGAGATAAGCATTTATAGGGGAGAGGACTGATTCCTCTGGGAAGAGATTCCAACTATAAACAATGCCTGTGGCTCAGAGAATGAATCAGAAGTGTTATATGGCTAGTTTTTAGCTTTTTTCCCCCTTCAATTCTAGAATCGTTCACCGCTTCTGGCTTCTTTTTTTTTTTTTTTTGAGACTAGGAGACTAGGTCATGCTATTTTTGCCCGTGGAACTGCAGGCTCATGCTGCCCAGGGTACCACAGACTCAAGCAATCCCCAGCCTCAGCTTCCCAGGTATCTGGGATTACAGGCACACACCACCATGCCCAGCTATTTTTTTGGGGGGGATTAGGTCTTGCTATGTTGCCCCGAGCAGGACCCAAACCGTGACCCCCCAACCCCAGCCACTACATAGGCTAAAGCTTAGAGGCACGCGCCACCATTCCCGGTTTAGTTTCTGGTTTCTTTTTGATCAATTTTGGGTATTTCTGTCCCAGATATTTTAGTTTTGTGCTCTCTACCAAGAAGAGAAAATAGGTAGTGACACAGGATTTAGCAGTATCTCCTGTGACCCAATTAACTGATATTTTAGTAATCATTTCAATATGGGTCAGGCACTGTGGACCTAGTAATAGTATGACAAATAATGTTGTTCCTGCCCATAAAGTGTTTTGGGTGTAGTAGCAAGGTGGTATTAGAAGGGACGTAAATTAGAAACTGATGGAATGATAGGCAATCAGTGAAAATAGAGATTGGGTGAGGCATATTTAAAATGCCCAGCACTAGTAAATATTTCACATATTCTTTTTCTCTCTGTTTACATATTTAACATTGTTCATGTAAGTCCCTACACACAGTAGGTACTCTGCTTATGTTTGTTAAAGAAGTGATAAAAGAATGAGTGAGGACAGACGATGCTACCCTGAGACAACCTGTGTTGCATAGGGGCAACAATATAGACACAGGGTTCATGGACAACAACCCACTGATAAAGAAGAGGCAGAGTGCGTTGAACAGATTGCTAGTGGAAGATCTGCTCAAAAATAGCAAGATCCTCACCTGGTTTTATTGATGCAATTATTGTATGTAGTGTCAATCATGAGAGGGTAACAGCCAGGGGAAAGATGAAACTCATGGACAGTAACAATCACAGGGAGGGGTAGGAGAGTCAGGTGTAAACATACCATTGGGTTTTTTTGACTTTTGGGGGATGTGTCCACTGGCCATCTGCCTTAATCTTCAGTTATTATAATCCAACCGTACTTTCTACCCTTGCTCATAGCTCCAGTCTTACCAATAAAGTCTTTCACTTACCAAGCCCCTCATCAAAGCTGGAGGGATGTATGTCTCTGGTGATTCAGATCTTCCAGATCACCTGTTGATACATACTCTGTGACCTGGGGCACACAAGTGTCCTGTTTTTTTTGCTTCACTTAAAAAAGTAAGAATTTGAGGAACATAAGACTGCTAAGATCCAGCTTGCCATTTAGTCCCTAGCCATCTTCCAAGGGGTATGTTTGAGAAAACATGTTTGTTCTCAGTGACATCGGATACAAAGGTTTAGGCTGTACATGAAAAACCCTACCTGTCCTTTAGAGGTCTTCCCCCACTCCCATGCCCCCCCACACACACCTTTTGTGCCATGAGTCCATAAGGTGTATGCTCTAACAGCTCAGGCTCTTTTCTGTTTGTTCTCACAGTTTGTTTCCCTGGATGAATCAGGCTGTTGCGTCAGTTAAACACATATCTTTCTCTTTGACTTCTTTTTTATGATTATTGTCTTTCACAAGTTATCTCCGCTCTTAGAGTGCTCACTATACTCAATAGGAACATTAGTTCTCTTGGCAAGAAGCTTGCCCTTTATTTGTTTATAGCAATGTCAGCTGCATGCTGGATAACATAGACTTCCTTTTTGCCATGGTAATGCATGGGGCATTTTGAACAATGCCCACCCCCTTGATATAATATCACCTTTCTTAGAGATTCTTATTTTCATCACCAATGGAACAACTCCATATTTTCCAAAAGTCCTAGAGAACATAAAGAGGGGACCTTTAGGCCCGGCACGATGTCACGTGTCTTTATTTCCAGCCTAAGGAGGGAGGTCGAGACTAGTTATCGCTTGAGTCAGCGGGTTCAAGATCGGCCCAGGGCAACATAGCAAGACCTAGTCTCAAAAAAATAGCTGGGCGTGGTGGCACGCGCCTATAATCCCAGCTACCTGGGAGGCTGAGGCTGGGACAATGTGAGTCTGCGGTTGCCTGGGCAACATAGCGAGACCTAATCTCAAAAGAAAAAAAAAGCCAGGCACAGTGGCTCATGCCTGTAAGCTTCAGCCTATGAAGCAACTGAGGCTAGGGATCATGGTTTGAGTCCCACTCTGGGGAACACAGCAAGACTTAGTCCCAAAAAATAGCTGGGCGTGGTGGCACGCGCCTGTGATCCCAGCTACCTGGGAAGCTGAGGCTGGGGATTGCTTGAGTTCGTGGTAACCCAGACAATGTAAGCCTGTGGTTCCATGGGCAAAAATAGTGAGGCCTGGTCTCAAAAAAAAAGAAAAAAAAAGAGGGAACCTTTTTCTCCCCCTTTGTGTTGGATATTTTGTTGGCTTACTGGAAAATTGTTCTATATGAAAGGCTATTTAAGAATTTTTAAACTGGATAACTGGATACTAACTAAACTCTTATGTTATTGCTAAGAATCTTCAAGTTATTATTTGATATTCACAGCATATCACCTACTTACTGTGTATCTTTTTCATTAAGTTGCCCTTAGCTACTCAAGTGTGTATATAGGTGGATATGTGTATAAAAACCATGGCCAAGTTAAAGAGAACTGTAGGAAAGATCCATTGATCTGCATATGTGGATATATATGTATACAGAGATCTCTAAATATTATTTATATATGGTTTGACTTAGGGATAAGTTACTTTGCAGTAGAATAAGGGGGAAATTACCCATTCCCATATATATCCCAGTAGTCTCACTATTGTAACATAATGTAAAAAGTTTGGAAAATACTGCCACTGATCACAATGGTAGATTTCAGAAAACATTTCAGGAACATTGCTTGTTCCTCTGTTAGGATTCTCCTGATTTTAAACTAAATTTAAGGTAAGTGTCCTTACGAAAAATCACTTAATAGTATAGCTTTCTGGCAGTATCTTGCCCTGGCTGAACAAGTAGACAAACAGTGTACTTATGCTATGCTGTAAATTCTTATTCAATATTCATATAATCATACTTGATATAATTAGTGACTCCATTTCCCTGGAAGAGCGCTATGTGTCTGATGGTCAGGTGCAGTAAATGCGTAGGTGATAATCTCCAATAATGATACAGTTTTAAGAAAAAGACATTTTGGAGTGTGTGATTCTGGAGTGTATGAAATATAAGGTAATGACTCTTAATTCCTGACTGTGTGGAAAGTGTAGAGTATACCAACGCAGGAATAACACAAAAGCTTTGAAATATTTTAGGCGGTGGGATACTTAAACACCAGGCTTAAGAAAAATTATCTTTTTGCCTGCTTCATAAATTTTGGAGTATGGGAAACATAAGTTTAAACTTTGGAAATCTGAGGTGATTGAAAGGAAATGAAAGAAAACCTTAAAGTAAGATTAATATGAAGCGCATGAGAATTTAATGTTTACCAGAATGTAATGTTTACCGAAATTGAACATATATTTGTACCTCTAAGATTACCTCCCACAACAGTGCACATTGTAGTTTTGTATGTTATCTATTTCAGTATGCAGGAGATTGTGAATTGCAAGTGGGGGTGCTACAAGTATCTCAGTTTAGGAAATGCCTTTGATCCTCTAGATAGTTTATAAAGCAGCAATTTGCCCTGGAATGAAACTGCAGAAAAGTTACCTGAGGGAGCAGAGATGTACTCCAATGCAGTGTCTACTTTAGTCTTACCCTCCAACTCCTCCATGTGCACATACTTTCTTAGTCGCAGTTACCTAAAAGTTCCTAAAATAGTTAATAATATTACACTGAGATTTTTGCAGAAATTTTATTTGTGAAATGTAGGTTTCAGTTTCCTTTCCTGTTTTGTTTAGTTTAAAATTACTAGGCTAGGAAGAAACCATTGTGAGTTTCATTTTCTTTTTCTTATCTAAATATACTTTTACATTTGGTGTATCAGAACACTAATCTTCTGATAATATAAATGACTACCTTCCACCATGTATCATAATGAAAGCTTTATTTGTAATATGAAAGCCTTTTCTATGTTTTAAAGCTTATACAGTGAAAGAACTATTGAGCATTTGATTGATTTTAACTAAAAACAAGTCAAGAATCAGAATGTTATATAAATAAAAATATTTCTCCTTTTTTTTTTTTAGAAAACTGGTGATTTATTTGCTATCAAAGTATTTAATAACATAAGTTTCCTACGTCCGGTGGATGTTCAAATGAGAGAATTTGAAGTGTTAAAAAAACTTAATCACAAAAATATTGTCAAATTATTTGCTATTGAAGAGGAGGTAAGTAAAGCCAGATTTTAATTAAGCTTATGTATATCATAGCTACTACAAATCAGGAGACATCATTTAAAAAATTGTTTTGGAAAAAATTTTTTTTTGAGACTAGGTCTCGCTATTTTTGCCCGTGGAACCACAGGCTCATGTTGCCCGGGGTACCACGGACTCAAGCAATCCCCAGCCTCAGCTTCCCAGGTAGCTGAGATTATAGGAATGCACCACTACGCCCAGCTATTTTTTGGGACTAGGTCTTGCTGTGTTGCCCAGAGCAGGACTTGACCCGCGATCCCTAGCCCCAGCCGCTTCATAAGCTGAAGCTTAGAGGCACGAGTCACCATGCCCAGCTTGAAAAAAATTTTTAGTGATGAAAAGTAAGACTGCTACCACTGAATATTTTATTCTCCAAGATTCTTGACTACATAGAGTATTGTAGGAAATAAAAAAATATAGAATATGGTTACCAGAATTACTAATAAAAAAATTAAGGTAAGTTAAATTGACATAATTATAAAAGAAACAAAGAGAAAGTCAAACAATACAGAGATTTTATGAAAAAATAAAAATTCCAGGACTCTGGAAATGGATATATGAAATACAGTTATGAAAGAATTGATTTTAGAGGCAACAGCAAAAACAGGAATGTCATTAGGAAAATTATCCAGAAATAATGAATAGAAATCTTTTCATTTTTTTCAGACATGGATTATCAATAAAATTGCACTTTTTTTGAAAATAATTTGGCAGTTCATAGTTCTGGTAATAATAGTTTCATTACTTTCTGGGATGTAATCAGAAATGTAAATCACTATTTTATACACAGATGTTCATTGTTCTGTGTCTATAATAAAAAATTAGTAAATAAGCCAAACATGGTGGCGAATGCCTTTAAGCGCAAGCCTAGGAGCACAGCTGGGACTGGGGATCACCTTGGTCCACGAGACCTGCCCGGGCAACATAGCAAGACCTAGTCTCAAAAAATAGCTGGGTGTGGTGGCACGCACCTGTAATCCCAGATACCTTGGATGCTGAGGCTGGGGATTGCTTGAATCTGTGATACCACGGGCAACGTGAGTCTGCGATTCCCCAGGCAAAAATAGCGAGACCTAGTCTCAAAAAAAAAAAAAAGAATTAGTAAATAATTTAAAATGTGCAGTGGATAGTTGTTAAATGGAGTTAGTCAGACTTGAACTTAAGAAGCTTACCTGCTCAAGACTTTTGATACTAACTGCGAAAGTGTTCGACAGATTACACAGATAAAGCAGCTTCCTCAAGGATATGTTCATTCAGACGCTGACTACAAATTCAGTCTGCATTACAGGTCAGCTGGCTGCTAATTCACAGGTTGCCATGATCACCCACAGATTTGATAATTTGCTAGAACCTTGAATAACTCATAGAACTGAGGAAGCTCTGTACCTGCTATTGCAATTGTTTTAGCAAAAAGGGATACAAATTAGAATTAGCCAGAGAAAGAGATTCATAGGACTACAATAAGGAAGGTTCCAAATATAATTTTCTTTATCTTCAGGGACATGTCATTCTTCTAGCATGGATCTATGACAATATGCACAAAATATTGCCTATCTTGGAAGCTCACCTGAGCCTTTATTCTCCAATTTTTATTATACTTAATCACATACTGCCTGAATGGCTGACATTAGTCTCCAACCCTCCCCAGCTCGAGGCTTGGGCCAATACCTTTAGTCTCATTTCCTCTGGAAGTTGGAACTGATATACATATCCACCAACCCATCATAAATAACAGTGTTAGATTTTCATGTGATCAAAGTCCCAGGCAAACAAAGACACTTCTGTCAGACCGGACAGGGGCATGGAGAACACTTCCCTGTAGCCAAGGACAAAATCGGACTTATTTTTGGATAAAGTGAATACTTGACTACAAAGAAATGAATAAAAATATAAACCAAAATTAAAATCACCTGGGAATATGTTTAAGAATACCGTTATGTGAGAAAATCGAAGTTTTTGTGTGTATGTATACAGTGTAATACTGATGTATGTCTTAAAATGTCCAAACCAGTGCTGTGTATCTATAGTGTTGATATATTTAAAAAGACTAAATGTAAGCTGGGCTCGGTGCCACGTGCCTGTATGCTTTAGCCTGTGAAGCGGCTGGGGCTGGGGATGGTAGTTCAAGTCCTCCTCGGAGCAATATAGTGAGACCTAGTCCCAAAAAATAGCTGGGTGTGGTAGCGTGTGCCTATAATCCCAGCTACCTGGGTAGCTGAGGCTGGGGATTGCTTGAGTCTGTGGTACCCCGGGCAGCGTGAGCCTGCGATTCCAGGGCAAAAATAGCGAGACCTAGTCTCAAAAAAAAAAGACTAAATGTAAACACACCAAATAGTAGCATAGTTATCTCTGGACAGATTTCCCAAATTTTCAACATACCATTTCATTATTTTAAAACAATAGGTTTTTTTTTAATCTAAAGTCTCTTCTTTTAAAGTTGTATCTCTTTTGTCACTGCTCAATAAGAGAAATTAAACATATCTTATAAAAGGCTATTTAGAAAAATTAGGAAATATAAAAGGATGGAATTGAATACTAGATTTTAAGAACCATACACATTTTCAGGTATCTAAAATGGGCATACATTGTATAATCTGTGTGTATATGTAATTTAGAAATATTTATTTTCCCTCTAAAGCTGTTGTTAAATTGATGATATATCTTACAATAAATGGTACACTAAAGTCAAGATTTAAAACAGATCAGTAGCTCAGATGCATATAAACAGAGTAGACTGCCTAAGAGGGACCACTCTACTCTTCCACCACCTATTTGTTTTTAGGGCTAGAACTACATTCCTTGAAGTAAAAGCACTTATGAGAAGAATGTCAAGTGTTTCAAGAAATTCGTTAGAATCTAAAATACTATAAATGCCCTAAATGTACTATTAAATATTAGAAATCAAAGATAAATTTAACAGCCATTACCATAGTGTAACAGTGATCTTTCTGCTCCTTATTGAGCCAGTTTTCACTGTTGCTTGATTGTCTTTAAAATCGAATTCAACTTTTTTCATAGGAATTTCAGCAATGTTAATTTTTACATCTGTATAGTCAATAAATACTTAATGAATTCCAAGTAAAGCAATTCAAAGTTGGCTTCATCATTGCAACTTCTACATTTAAATGAAATCAAATAAATACCAGCGTAAAATAAGGACTTATTTTTCATATTGTATTCCAGTCAGTGTTTTTTTCTCTTCCCAGACAACAACAAGACATAAAGTACTTGTTATGGAATTTTGTCCATGTGGGAGTTTATATACTGTGTTAGAAGAACCATCTAATGCCTATGGACTACCAGAGTCTGAATTTTTAATCGTTTTGCGAGATGTGGGTATGTTTATGTGATTTTTTAAAAAATACATGTATATGTAATTTAATGATTAAAAATGAGTTAAAAAAACAGACTTCTTGCATTCAAAACCAAAGACTTTATGCAATTTAGATATGACACCCAAAGCACAAGTATAAAAAGAAAAAAGGTAGGTAAATTGAACTTCATCAGCATTAAAAACTTGTATTTCAAAGGATAATATCAAGTAAGTCCATAGAATGAAATAAAATGTCCATTAAAAAACATAGGTTTTTTTTATGAATTTTTGGTGAGGAATTTTTTTCCCAACAACTCAATTAAAAGACAACCAGGTTTTTTTCCTCCAGGCGTGGAAGCGCATGCCTGTAATCCAAGTGTTGGGAGGCAAGAGGCCAGGGATGACTTGAGTTCACAGGTTCGAGACTACCCTGGGAATCATAGCAAGACCTGGTCTCGAAAAAAGCAGCCGGGCATGGTGACAGGCACCTGTAATCCCAGCTACCTGGGAGGCTGAAGTTGGGGAGTCACTTGAGTTTGTGGGTTTGGGACTACTTCAGGCAACATAGCGAGACCTAGTTTCTCTGAAAAAAATAAAAATAATAATAAAAAGATTTGATCGACATTTCTCTAAAGAGAACACAAATAGCCAACAAAATACATAAAAAGATGCCCAGCGTTTGTCAGTAGAGAAATGGAAATCAAAACCCAGTAAGATACCATTTCACATGCATTAGGATAGCTAAAATTGAAAAGACAAAGCTAAAACAAGCGTTGGCAAGGATGTGGAGAAACTGGAAGCCTCATAGACTTCTAGTCGAATTGTAAAAAGATATAGCCACTTTAAAATAAAATAGTATGGTAGTTCCTCAAAAGGTTAAACATACAGCTACCATATGACTTAGTAATTTCATTGCTATGTATTTGCTTGAAAGAATTAAAAAACTTGTCTACGTAAAATGTACACACTGGTCTTCACTGTAGCCAAAAAAAAAAAAATGGAAGCAGTCACAGTGGACCCTCAAGTGGTGAATAAACAAAATACTGTGAAGCCATACAAATGTTTTTGAACATTTGTTCATAAAAAGAAATGGAATAGTAATCAGAATGGAATGAACCTTGAAAAACTATGCTAAGTGAAAGAAACCAAATATAAAAGGTCAAAATATTTACATGATTGCATTTATATGAAATGTCCAGAATAAGCAAATCTATAGAAATAGAAGACAGACTAGTAGTTGCCAGGATTTTGAAGGAAGGTAGAGCTGAGGAGTGACTACTAGCAGATGTGGGGATTCTTTCTGGCAAAATGAAAATGTTCTGAAATTACTGATTTTACTAAAAACTATAGAATTGCATGCTTTAAGAAGATGAATTTCATGTGAATTTTATCTTAATAAAACTAATTTTTTAAAAAAGGAATAGCGAACAGTAGGAATAATATCTTTGGAAATAAATGAAATAGTATTTAAGGAGTAGGATAACCTCTGGTGGTAAAGGTGTAAGGTTAGTGGGAATTCTTGAACTTTATACTGGAAGCAGTTTAAAGACCATTTAGGAAAGGATAAAATGATAGAGAAATAATATATGCTACAGCCTGTTTAACCAAATAGAAATTATAATCATTGTCTTCCTGGGTATACTGGCAGCCTTGAGTATTCATAATTGTACCTTGATCATCTGAACTTAATTTCCTATATTTGGACATTTGTCTGTCAACTGTCAAATGAATGTTTTAAAACTAACCCTCAGGAACACTCCCTATCATTTAGCCTAAGCATCTTAATTGCAACAATGTAACTGCCTTTCCTTAATTAAATAAAAGGAAAATCATCTTTTCAAATCTCATTAAATTTGAAGAATATATTTTTATAGAAACAAATTGACACCCTCTTTCTGTTATATTTTAACTATTTTATGTATTAAGTTCAGCTTACTTTTGGGAGCATTTATTTCTCAAGATTGAGATCCTTCTTGGGAATCTTTGTTTGTAAATAGATTGACTTCATGTATATCACCAAACATAATTCAGGAATGTGCTTGTTTTAGCAGCATATACACTAAAATTGGGATGATGCAGAGATTGACATGGCCCCTATACAAGATAACATGCAAATTCATGAAGTGTTCCTTTTTTTTTAAGAATTCAGAAAGTAATGTGTATGAGATTATTTTGTTAGGTTTATTTGAGTGATTATTATCATTTAGTATTTAACTATACTGATCCTTACATGTTAAAACTCTGTTACTCAAAACACATGATATAAATTATAAATACCATCTATTCTTTCAACAAATTGACTTTGGACCAACAATGAAAAAATGTCTAGGCAGTAGACCTATCCTGTTTCAGCCACTGCTTCTCTTAGTGGTGTATTTCAAAAAATTTGCCTTCTCAAAAACGAAAAAGACATAGTAAGTGAATATGAATGAATTATATCAGTACATTTAATGTGCACATGCACACATAAATGTCTGCATTATAATTTCTTTTGTTTTACATTGTTGAAGTGGGTGGAATGAATCATCTCCGAGAGAATGGCATAGTGCACCGAGATATCAAACCTGGAAATATCATGCGTGTTATAGGGGAAGATGGACAGTCTGTGTACAAACTCACAGATTTTGGTGCAGCTAGAGAATTAGAAGATGATGAGCAGTTTGTTTCTCTATATGGCACAGAAGAATATTTGGTAAGTCATGCATCTCTAATTTTATTTAAAGAAGCTGGATATATTGTAAGCTTGAGTAATTGGTTAGCCAATTCATTATAAAATGTTTTATGTAGCTTTTATGACAAAAATTAAATTTTCTATCTAGATGAAAATGGTGAGGGAATTAGATATTGGTTTGCAGGAGTGCTTTTATTTTTCTGTTAAAAATTACAAGACTTTATTTAATTTTTATTAATGTGATGGATCTATATTAAAAGGAAACACTGTATATACTCCAGAACCATCTAGCTGTAAAGGTTTCCTTTTTTGGATGAGAGCACTTAACTATATGACAAATTTTTATAATGCTATAATCATAACTAATAATGTCTCACTATAAAGTGAGATTTAGTGTAATTTTTGAAGCAGAAGATTCTTATTCAGGGATGCTAGAAAAAACACACAAAAGAAATGCTTTGAAATGATGTAACTTGAAATAACAAATACTAGAAAAGCTTTGTGGTTGACAGGGTTTATATAGGTATATTAGTATAAAGTTAAGAAACATTTGAAACACTTAAGAAAATATACTTTAAAGTAATTTAACAAAACATTTATAATATATACTTATCATTAATTACTCATAGATCTGGATTTTGTCTTGGAAGTCTTAGATTCTGTGGCTTTTTGCAGTTGGATTCTGCACTTGTAGTCTTTTAATATGAAGAATAAAGTCTCTGCCCCTAAAGCTTTATTAAGATTATTCTAAGTCTGGCGTGAATTAAGATGTCTTAAATGATTCATCTATCAATATATAACCCCAAGTAAAACTTCTATTTATATTTTGATTATTAGTAAGAGTATCTAAAATGGATTGCATTCACCCAATAAATATTTGTGGAATACCTATTAAATACCAGACCCTTGTCCAGATATTGGTACTCAAATGCACACATTTTCTGATCTTAGGGAGCCCACATTTTAGTGGAGAAAAATGGCAGTTAACAAGTAAGTAAGTAAATAAAGTCAGTTCAGATAACTGTGAAATGTTGGGAAGGCATAAGGTAATAAGTTACAGAGTGACTAGAAGGGGAAAGATAGCTATGAAAAGCCTCCTTTAATTTCTAAATGGAATGACACCCAAATTCTAAAGGAGGGAAGTCACACAAGGATTTGGAAAAGAGAATTAATGACAAGTAGAGACAACTGCAAAGACCTGCAAACAGGAATAGCCTTGGATTGAAAGAAAATGGAAGTTTGTCTGGAATTTAGGAAGTAGAGAAACAAGTAGTAGTTCAAATTGAAGAAGTAAACAAGGGCAAAGCAGATCCTACAGGTTAGTGACTTGAAATCTGTCAGAACACTCCCTTTTCCATAAGTCTTTTGCAGTGTTCTTTTCAGTATCCTAAAATGAAATGCATAGGTATAAGTAACTTGCACACCCAATTAAAAGAGTAGTACATAAAATCTTAAAAATAAATATTCATGATAGCAGTTACTAATAAAATTTAGAATAGCTTTACTAGCAAGCAAAAGTAAATAGTCAGATGCTGGCCCCTATATATATATAGAACATTATCCCAAATGCAAGTACAGAAAGTTTCTAATTATTCAGAGTATACTTACATATAGCTGTGCCTTTCCAGCTACAGAAATACTTTATTTCAAAAATGTTTTTTGTTTACATGTAATATGAAGTTAGATCCTTATAAACAGGCATTTTACATGTACAAATATCTGGCAGAATATTCAAAAAGTCACATAGGTATGAGAAGCTTATGTTTCAAAACTGTCTTATAATATATTCGGTCCTATCTCTGATTCTTGCCACTAAATATCAGCTGCCTTTCCAATTACTGTGATGACCAATACACCTAGTTCTATATCAGCCTTTACAAGATTGATTCTCTGTTACCAACTTGTAATCTTTCACATAGTGCCTGTTACCAGCAAAAGGGTATTGAAGCTGTCATCAGATCAGAACCTCTCTAACTTGTTTTCTTACACCCACCGCCACAAATGCAAACAAAACAAGAAAAATGGTTTGTTTTAAACAACAGGGAAGACGGTGAGGGTCCAGTTCTAGACCAATGCTGTGAGGTAGAGCTTCAACTGCAAGAGCTGGCATGGTGTGACAAAGTCTTTCAAGGTGTCTGGAGCAGGGACTTGTGTTGTGCTGGGACAGAGTTTTACCAAGTCCTGCCTCAGGACAACAGGGTGCAGCAGAGGCCTTCTGCTGTTGACATCACCCTACCTCTACTCCTGCTGCCTGGAGGCAAAGGTCTACTTTGCCGAGCTATACTTAACAGTTCAGACAACAAAGAGAGCAAGCCTATGTGCCTCACTCCCTTTTAAAGTCCCCCAATATGGCTTCTCCGCTCCACCCCTTTCTCACAGTCCCCTTGCTCAGGATATCAGGGCCAGCCAAATTTTAAACCATGGCACTACACAGACATACTTCCCTCTGCATTTGGGATATGTCTGGAAGTCAGAGACAAACTTTAGGCTCTCATCCCCATAGGAGAAGTAGAATGGTTTGAACCCATCCCAAGAGGCCACTCTTGCCACCCAAGTGCTCCAAAGGTGCAGGGCTCAGTCGCCAGGGTTAGTCCAGTATTTCTGGAACAGCAGTTAAGCTTTTGCCTCTTAACAGATTTTTTTTAATTGGAAAGAACAAAACATTAAATAATTCCCCAAGTTCATGCTGCAGTCTCGGCTGAAATCATACTCTGATCTTTGTCCTAGTTCAGGTGATCCCATCTTGTTTTCAAATACAGTGCATAAGAATAATAGGTTGAAGCTCAGCAGCCTAGAAATATTTTCATATTTAGATAAAACCTTTTTAATTTGAAATTACCAAGCCCGGTGTTATTTTTCCTCATTTTTGTGTGTTAAAGTCCAAAGAAAACTTGAACATTGTTCCACCATTTTCCAAATGGTAAATATCTCTCAGTATCATAATCTGAGAACTTTGTAGTAGCTTTCTTCCTGTGCTTCTGGAAGCAGAGGCCTGGCCCAGTAATACCAAAGCACTACATGGACACACACACAAGTAGCACATTCAGAGGAGAGAGCCGAACAGCACAGATATGCAGGCCAGCATGTGTCAGGTCGCTACCAGTCACCCCTAGGAAATAACTTCCAACTATATCCAAAATATGTTATTACACCTTCTAGGTGATTCCCTTTCTGTCTCCTTTGAGAATCTTTTTTTCTCCCACGTTAGTATACTGTTTCAGAAGACATCAGGTATGGATGGCCAGGTCCTCTTGACCAGTTAGTCATGGGTGAAGATGTGGTTTCTTGGTATATGGTAGACAATGCTACTTAGGTTACCAGTCCTAATTTTTTGATTAAAGGCCAATGTGAGCTCATTTGGCTTATTTCAGTGTCTTCTTGTTCTTGGTGTCTGTCACCTCCATATTGTTTCCTTTCCAATTTTGTTGCTTCTTTGCATTGTATTGCAA